>KZ308530.1:182649-193489 GCA_000376725.2 Ladona fulva | reverse complement strand
GCTCGATTTAAAGTTTTTGAAAGATCTCACCCTTAAAGGCGGGAAAATATGACTGGGTTAGATTGGGTTGCTTAAGTTCATTGTATGTAGAGGTAATAGAAACAAAAATATGTCGGTAATTTTTGTAAGCAGACAGGAAGTGTTTAAACGGTGATTTGATCCTTAATTTAAACCAGATTTATTCTATTTCCCACGGTGGTTTTTTGTGTTGCTGATCTCCCTCCTCTTCAGACTTATTTGGAAAACAAAGGAGACTGTGCATGGTGCCTAAGAATTGGGTAGCTGCTTTAAATGGCCTTCGTCTCCATACAAGAATCAAAAGCGCTGTTTGAGAACGAATAATTTCAACTTATACTCGGGCCCAAGCCCATTAGGCTGCCAGCTTTGGCACCCGGAACTTTGGTCCTCAGTGATTTTGTCCGCTACAATTTGGTCCCACGACAATTTGGTCCCACAACGATTTGGTCCCACATCGATTTGGTCCGCGGCGACTGGGTGCTACGATGATTTAGTGACGACACGCGAAAAACTGGTTGTTGGGCAAGGCTGAGTTTTGTCATAATCAATTGGAATTATCTTCCTGTTTCCAATTAAGCAATTGTTCTTAGTCATATCTTGACAGAATAAATATATTGAAATCTTTTTCCTCTTTTCATTAAAGAGTAGCTCCAAGTCGTCCCGAACTAAATCGTCGCGGGACCACATTGTCGTGGGACCAAATCACTGTCGACCAAATTACTCGGCTGCTCATTGGCCGAGTCGGCCAATGAGCCAGGTTTATGAAGCTATTGCTTAATTTCAGGAAATTTCATATTTGCCAGAGACGCCACGGGTTGGCTTGGATCAGTTTTCGCCAACCTTTTCTTACTTACCGCCTAACGATGGCCCAGTAACTTAATTCAGCACTTAGATATGTTAAGTAGGATATAAAATACAGCAATCTCGATTATTTGAGTTATTGTGAACTAGGGATACCTAGGATGAACGAATACTCGGATAATACGGAAGGGTCATCATGCATACCTAAATTGTGAATTAAATACGCTATTTCATGCCTTTCCGTAGCACAACATGTGTTTGCAATTAAAAAATCACTCTGAATTGAAAAAAAAATTTTAAATAATATATTTATTTTTCCTTTATGATATACATGTCAATTTCCAAGATGCAGTTTTCACTTCTTTTCTTCGATTATCTCCAGATTATTATGTGGACGTTTGCTCGAGTATGTTGAACTAATTTGGTGCAATTGCAGCAGAAGTAGTTTAAGATGTTTTCCGGTATGTATATATGTAAGTGATAAAGACAAAGCACACAAATTTATATCTCGGATAATACGAAAGTCGGATAATTGAGAGACTAGTGTATCAATGAAATTTTCCGAAACATCGTTTTCCATAGAAATTCAATGCAAAAGTAAGTACAATATAATAAGGAAAATGCATTTATGAATTATTTACATAGATTAATATCAATGTCCTTTTATTTAAAACTATCAATCTTATAATAAAACAATTTTTCGTTATCCTTTTTTTGAAGTGCATTTAAATATCCTCAGTTATGTATTTTCATTCATTGTCCGCTTTGGAAGTCGATGTATCATTTTGGAAATACTCACCGTCCAACCGAATATTAAAACGAAAATTAAAACATGGTGGGGGCACTGGTTTAGATAATCAACTCCTGGTAATAGGACCTGATAATTATGAGTAAATGCCTGAAATCGAAGAGTAAGTAACATATCAAATAGGAATAAAATGGGAAGGGAAAAAACGGAGCGAAGTGAATAAAATCGTCAATTTTAATGGTTCTTCTAACGGGAGAAAGGTGAGCAATTTCCATAGAAAAAATCTGATGATGAATCTACCTGATTTGATAAGGTCAGTAAGAGAGGTTTGTGGGTACGTCATACGTAACATATAAAGGAATAAGAAATTGAAGGAAACTTTGAGAAGGGAAAAAGGAAACACTAATTTTCTAAAATTGGTATTTTAAAGTTTTAAATGAAATGGAAAAAGTTTTACAAAACGATGGTTCACTCGCAGGATACTTATTAAATCTGCCGTTTACCACGTACGTTTGAATATTTTGCAATATTCGTAAGTCTTCTAGAAATTCGGCTCTTGCTTTTCTTCTCTCTTTGAGGCTCTATTCTACCTTGAAATATATCTAATAGTCCCAACTTTGCGTGCGCACCATCTTGCGCAAAATCACCCTTACCCGTTTTACTGTATATCTGAAAGTCTTCCTGCTATTATCAGCTAAACTAATATAATTTCTGGTTTTCGTAATAATATAATATTTTCTGCCGAATCGAGATCTTCGCCTCCAAATTTCGCCGCTCAAAGCGATGCTAAGGGACCAAGCGATTGGCGTCCAGGGTCGTCACTGCCCATTTTCGCTCTCCCATTCCTTAACTTGCTAAGGAGGTAATCGAAGTGGCCTCCATTGAGAATATATTTCGTCCTGCCTTGTGGTTTCTGCGAATACGCAAGTCAAATCTTACAAATCTGAAGCATCTGTGTGGATCAGATCGGTGCCGCCCCCTTTGATGTGATTGGTGGGGAAGGCGTGGTCCACTGGATGCTGCGCTTGGTGCAGAAAAGGAGGAGAAGGGAGTGTCAGCGATGGAGGAAGCCACACTTCCGCGTCTAAAGATATGGCTTCCCTGAAGAAAGAAGCCTTTCCAACCCAACCCTCGATCATAACATGAACCTTGCTTCACGTATTTTAGAAAAAAGTTTACGGTTTTCTCAGAAACATGCAGACCTTGGAAATATCTTCCTCTTTATTATTATCTTCCTCTTTATTATTTCACGAGCACTGACCTTCTTTCAAATTGAGTTCTTCGTTAATTTGAGGAATTTGACGAATTTACGCGGCTCCGCAGCATCGGCGGGTTTATAGGACCGAGGCGCAAAGATCGGACAGAGACATCAAAATAAAATTGTTTTGAGTAAAGAAATTGATGATTCACCACTTTCTTATAAAGATTGCAGAAATATATCCAACGGAAAAATAAATCGTTAAACTATGACAAAGAAAAACATATAACGGAATGAAGTAGTCTATGTAAAACGAAATGAAATTGAGAGATTGTTTAACTACGTACAGGTATCAGAGTTCTGATTGGTAAAACGTCTTTATTTTCGATAGTAAATCAAGTCAAATCATGGTAAAGTAAGAACGTAATCAAATGTTGAAAATGATTGCTCAAGAAATGAAAAAACCAAGGATATCAAAATTGAGGACATCATTGATGAATAGTGTTACATGACTTATAAAATCTCTGAAACTAGCTTCGAAATCTTAGTTGAATGTTAAAATAAACGCAATTTTATCCAAAAATGTTTAATTTTAATGGCAGAAATCGCTCTTTCCACTCGTGGGAGCACCAAACATCAATAAAAATTTAAAAAGTATACGATTGAGAGTTCCTCAGCATTATTTACATTGCGGAACTCCGTACGAGGCCCCCCATCGGACGATGGGGACAAGTAGCGCCCATTCTACCTAATTGTAAATCCACCCCTTGCTCCGCAGACAAACGGTTTCTGATTCATTGAGAGCTTAATATGCTTAAACGTTGTTTTGTTGCAAAGACTCTCACAGCGCATATAAATTCATGAAAAAGTGGTTATCCTTTGAGGAAACACTGTATAGGTTATCTGGGATACATTCACATAAACGATGCATTTCCATGGAGAACAACCGTTCATTTTCAAAGTTGTTGTTTTTTAGTAATATTAAAATGAAATACTATCCGCAATTAGGAGATGAGATTACGGCGTTATAAAAGCAGTTACGTCATGAGGAACAAGTAAAATCTGGTCCATCAGATTCCTTAGAAATTCGCAAAGTAATTCTTTAAATGAAATTTTCAGTTACAAATGTTACATCCTGTCGGATTTTTACTCTTATTACCGCACGCTTCCTTTATGGACGCCGTTTTTGCTGGGATTTATTTGTAAATGTTTGCTAGTCCAATTCGTGAAAATGTTTATTCTTGGAGAGATATAAAGAAAGGAACGAATCCTTAGATTTTAACCTTTAGTAGTTTTCGTTCAATTTAAAAGTTAGTATATTACTCAGTTCCATCTATATGTGGAGAGAGATAAAGTTTTAATCCAATTCGGTCGAAAATCATTTCAATTAGTATTTTTTGTGAATAGTTTATAGATGCAAAATAGTGATAAAAAAGTAACCCCTTTCCGACGCAACCCAAATTGCAATCTTGCGTTGTTGTCTGCCTGTATTATAGGGGCAGTGCCCAGGTATTAAGGTGACTAATAAAATAGAATGTAACTTCATGCCAAGAAGTTTCCTTGAACGCAATCAAAAATAGGTCATACATTTATCGATAGATTATTAACATATCAATGAGTTTAGCGTGCACCTTTTAAGCACGTCAAAGAAAAATTGATTACTTAAAATCGGAATATAGTTAAGAAAGACTCACAAGGAACAGTCCTTCGTATTTGCAAAAAAGGTGATGACAGACTAATATGGTCCTTTTGTCAGGGACTATGTTTAACGGCTCTCATGCCACATACACAGAGTATGTCAACGTATCGAATAAGTCACGTGGTTAAAATAACGTTGTGGTGATTAATTGGGAGTGTTGCAGCAGAGTTTCAATGGGCGACTAAGCAAATCTTCGAAATCAAACGTACTAAACTTTCATTAGATTAACTAATTGAAGAAATCTACATCTTCATTGTTTAAGTTGAAATCTGAGAGGCAATTTAATCGTATCTACCAAATATCTTACATTACGAAAGAGTAATGCGGAACAATTGGATAATAAGTAGTTCACCGCACAAGTGTGTTTCCGTGTTTCCATATGGGGCCTAATGGATTCTTATAAAGTATATACATTAAGTAATGGTACATGTGGAATTACGAACGTTCCGCGCTCTTGGAATAGACGAACGTTTTTAAATGGACGGCTCAAAGGGAATGAATATGATTTTCTGTTAGACAAACTCTTCTATGAGACAAACTTGTCTTTAGCTAAAAGAGGACATATTTCTAGCGGTATGACATAGCTAATGAGCGTATTTAATCTAAATTAGTTTTTAATGAGTACAGATACGCTCAAAGATATGATAAGAGCTCTCGAATTCTTTAAGAGAGGCAGTTTCGCTCGTATTTCATCATCTTAATTTTCTTTTCAATTTAAAGCTAACCAAATAACTAAATAGGTTTGATCGCTGTATGAGATGTATTTTGTCGTATATTTTACCGTAAAATGTTTGAATGTTTAATGCTTGAAGAATAGAAGCTATAAATAATTGAAAATGTGGAAACTAAACATCCAGATCTGGGTTCCTTTCTCGGCGTTTCAAAATCCATCGAAGTTCGTCTCTTTGACAATTCCACAAATAGAATGCGGCGTCTGACGAAATAGGGCATAAACACGTTATCTGGAAACAGAGATGAGCAAATCATGCGATTAACGAGCGTGCTTTGGTTGCTTCATTGGGGTGAGGAAGTGCGGGTCGCCGAGGTCGCAGCGAAGCCGCCCTTATCATTCGAGGGCAATGTCCGTCACTCGCTCGTTGTTTGTCAGTCGAGGGCGAATAATGGCCGAACGGATTGAAGTACGACACTGGCGCTCCATCGATCAAAGATTGAAGCACGATTCCGCGTCTTTGATCGTTGGGGCTGTTTGCACTTTTCTCATTCGCTGACGAAGGAATAAGAATCGGGCGTCAATGGCTAATTGATTCCTAAATGGCAATTTTCTAAGTCGTCCACCCGGGGAGGATTTAAGCTATCAGATGTCATAGGTGCAAAGATCAGATGGAGGCCCCATTAGAAATTACGAGTAAATATTCGATTTTCTCATAAAATATACAAATATACATCCTATAGAAATTTCATTTGCTTTGCTACAGCAAGAATAAACAAGCAACTTCTGAATTACATTACATTGCATTTATATAAATGATAGATAGACATTTTAACATTGGATAGTTACGTAAGCCATGTAACATTTTCTACCAACGTATTATGTACTCGTATATTTACTCGAAAAAATAAAATTCTTTCTTGAAGCGAAAAACCCAGAAAATTTTTTTATTGAGAATTTATAAGTGCAGTCATATTGAGGCTTTCATGTTGATGAGGCCCTCAGTAGGCGCTTAATTATAAATCCGCCCGTGTCCCAGTTCATGAGTTTCGTGCGCTCAAGTATTCCAGACTTGGCAACGTATCCCTCCCACTGATAATTATCAGTTATTATTTAAGGAAGTATTACTTATAGTTAATCCCTGCCTTATTATCGATTCAATTATTGCAATTCGATTTATTTTATTTGTTCTTCAGGAGCCCTCTCACCGTATGACTACCACTTCCGACTACGTTTTGTCCTGATAATTATCCATCTCATTTTATTTGTCAAAGCCAATACTTAAGTCATAATTTCACAAATTATGGCGAAATTATAATCATTAGAGTTAATAATTAAAATGTGAAATGTTAGTAATAATTCAAATGTAAGACAATTGAAAATGATTGGATGATAATTATTTTTAAAATTCACTTGCTAATCGTTTTCAGTTCTTTCACTAAATTCCATCATTTAAATGAATGATTTAAGACTAATTTTGCAAAGCATGTAAAATTCCAGCCACTTTTTTATTTCATAAGGTTATTTAAGGCTACAGGGTTATTCAGGGTTTTACATCATAAGGTTATTTTAATAAGTTTCTTTAACTCTTAATTAATTAATTTCCAGAATTGAGTTCCATGAACACTTAAACTGTTTTCTTGTGACTATTTAGGAGTGATCGATAATTCTAACGAATCATAATCGTAGGCATTCCGTTGCTCTTATCTTCCATCATGAAGATCGATGGATTTGCCGGCCTGAGGATTCCCATTCGAGGGGGAAAGACTCATGCTGTATTAAGGTACGTAATGCATTTATGAGGTCGTGTAGACGTTTGCTACTTTTATATTTCTTACGAGACTAAGTAAGGAGGAGTCTTCCACTTGGTTGGTCCATAAACATTCCTTTTTTATCCATAAAATATCCGTTTTAGAGCTCCATAGTATTCCGTTCAAATGTCTATGTTTCTCACGGAATTTAGCTGAAGAGAAAACGAAATCTCTCGTTAATGTAGATACCACAAGAATGACTCAGAAAAAATCATGTATTGCATAAGTAACAGTTGTAAATCAATTTTATTCCTGCTTTTGATATAATTTCCATTAATAATAGTGAAACAGCATTCATGGCTGGAAAGTGATTGAGAAAATTAAGTCTCCTTCTCGATTCCACCGGAAATAATATCGGCTTAAAAAATTAATTGAATTGATTCTTTATTTATGAGAATTTAAAATCGTGCCTTGGTTTTATGTAATCCATAAAAGAGTAATTAATAACCGAAATATGACGAATAGCCTATTTTTGTAGCCAGAATCTTTCTTCCCAAGCGAAAGTTTTGCTATTCTAGTGTCGATGTCATGAAATATCATATCTGTTAATAGACAGCAATTTTCGGAATAATTGCTCATTACTAACATTTGAGTCTATTTCGTTCGTCTTCTCTCCATGTTCTTTATCTTCAACTTCCAGTTTCGGAAATTCATTCTCTCAAATTTCTCTCATTCGCACAGCTGTTACGCTAATTTGTACTAAGACGTGGGATATTAGATGGAGGAGTGGCCCAATCGTACCAAACCTTACCAGTAAAGGGTCAGTCGACTCGATACACGTATGCTGGTATGTTGGTTAGAATCTCCTCCTATAACTCAAGAATTATACTACAAAAAATTTCAATCTTTCTGATGATTTAAGATGCCTTAGCCTACCTTATTAGCTGCCAGCACACTCCACACAAACGTTTAACATATCTGGGCGGGTCTCAGATAATTTGTATGCCTCTTGGTAATATATGTTTTTAAAATCCACTTATAGAGTATGCAAATGATCCATTATGCTAACAAGGGTAAATATTATACTTTGACAGGTCTGTCAGTATGCATTCCGCCACCTTAGGCGAGAAACTGAATTCCACCCTTTTTCTATCACGAAATTATTATACTAAAAATGATTGAGAATATGATCGAATTTTAATTTAATACAAATGAATATATATCTGTAAAAAACATTTTTCACGGTAACAATAATATGAAGAATTTATGTATAATTATATTTTTAATTTTCAAAGCAATGTTTCTGAATGTAGAATATCCCCAAGTATTACAAAGAAGATCCCCCAACCAAAGCCATGATTTATACATTTACTGTAACGTAAAAATCTTTTCAGCGCGACATTCTGGGAATAGTTTTGAGGGGAAAAAATGTTGATGATTGGTCAAAAACAAACTTTCCATTTCAATCATCGCAATAGGCACGTACAAGATGTTCGATATTTGTGTACCACTCTTGAGGGTTGTAAAATTTGCTTCCGAAACTGGAGCACCGTTGATAACTGAAAAACTCCAGAAGACTTCTTATTGAGAATCTAATGAGAAGAATCTAGTTTCTAAATCCTATATATTTCAGCATTTTTAGTTACTTAGTCCTTTCTTTCGAGCTTGAATATTCAAGATGGTATCTTGGTTTAGGTTTAACACAATTACGATCCAAAGGAGACCGCCGCTTCGTTAATAGCTAAAGATCAAAGGAAGTCCGTCTGAGGATTGTCTTTCTTGTCTAGCCAAAAATGGATCTTCCTGTTCCGTCCTTTGATTGACGGCAATAAACGCGCAGGAATCGTGACAACGTGATCAAAGTGACCACTCCTTGGTCTTGCGATCCTCGCAATCGGAACATTGGGACATCTCAAGATAAGGCTCCAATGCATAGGTGAGCAAAATCTCTACCGATATGTGATCGGATACAATATGCAATGAAACTATTACGTTTTAATCAATTGAATAAGCATTACCAAAGGACGATATTTGCAAAAAATAACGTAGGAGAGGAATCGTGAAATTTAACGTATCTACTGAATTTAAAACCCTTTCATTTTAATCCCTCATCTCTAAAGGAATAAAAAGAAAGGATTTCAAAGCAGTTAGAAAGTTTTCTTTAACCATCGGATCCGCTTGCGGGCAGCAAAATCGTTCTTCGCTCCTTCTCCGTTTTTTTTTCGGCTCCTGAAAAAATTGTTTCATAGCACTAATAAACTCCACTTTTTAATTTTGTATCTTCGAGTCCGTAATGGAAAAGGAAATAGTATTTGAAAGCGGACAATTATTTCGCAGCAACAAATAGCGGTAAATCAGTGAACGAATCTCCCGCTGGTAAAAACGAAATTTCAAACTCGACGAGTTTAATTAGTAATTAAGAGATAGGTGCCGTATCTAAATCACAGGAAAAATTAAATAAGATGTCCGGAGATCCACACACAAGTAACAAAGTACCGAGAAACACAAATTAGTGTTAAAATTCGTATGTATTTGGATTTGTGAAAACCCTGACCTAGGCTGCTAGGTTACATTGACGGAAAATAAGTATTTAGCCACGAAAATATTGAAAAATCAGAATGAAATTGGATGCGTAGGACGGTTGAGGTAAAAGGTTTGAAATCGGCGGTTGAATTATTGAAACGGAAGATAGGAGTATATAGATCTGATGAAAGTTGAAAATTAAACATCGGTACGATTAATAACGTTGCAGTTATAAATGAGGGTTTAAAAATATACCGTCTATGTATATATGTCTTAATATACAAGGTGAATGTGAATAATTGAGTACAAACAATCGCAATAATACCTACTGTAGAGCAGAGGCCATCGTTGTGAAAAAGCTGTATAATTCCTCTGTATTAGCTGTATTAGGGAAAACGAAAATGCGTTGGTTGTTGGAGAAATGTATTAATAAACTTAACTTTCCGCCATCCCTGGCCTGTATTCCCCAAAGTTGAAATTAGATCATATTTTTGTAAAGTTTAATGATAATTTTAGCTTTGCCATATTACGGAAAACGACGCCCGAGATAACTTCGGCACTCATTTCTCTCCAACCGCTCCTACGGAAATGACGGAAATTTTCGTAAACTTTCACTAGAGGTCAGGTATTATAGTGAAGGTATTTGCAGTGAGAATTGTTTACGTAGGTAGAGGAGTAGAAGCCATGCCCTCTGTCACATGTCTCCATTCGATACAAAATTGTTCTCATGCGATTCAAGCAAATAAATTCTACCATTTCTAAGTAATTATGAATAATGAGTAATTCATTGACACGGCAAACAGAGTATATCACAAAGATACATAATCAGATTATTCGCAGTAATATATGCTCTTCTTCTTTTCTCTTTAGCATTAGAAAATTTTCATCCGTAAGGAGTATAGCCCAGGAACATATTATCTTGTCTTGAACAAGAATCTTTCCGTGAGTACATCTTTTTCACGTAGTGTGACATTTCGCAACCTATAGTATATATTTCTCTAAAGAGCGATTCCCTTTCCCACGTTTGAGAACAGATTCCTTAAGAAACTCCTAAAAATGTATTTTTCCTCTAAAAAAATTATTCCCACTCAAAAATATTATTTTAACGATAAGATAAGATGAAGATATTTTCTTGGGTCGTATATTTCCTTTGAGAAAATATTTTCCCTAGAAGTATAATCTGCCGAGGGAATTCTTTCCCTTAAGGAATGCATGGATTTTTTAGGCTTGTTATTTTATCTTGAGCATAATAATTTTGTTCCGACTAATATTTTTTTCATGAATATGTACAAACTAGTTAATTCTATCGCCGAGAAATTTTTATTTCTTTTTATTTACTCACGAGAATATAAATTTTCTTTGAGAAAGAAAATTTCCCTGAATTTCTATTCCTCGTCTAAGAATTGCATTCACTGTCAATAAATATTTTCTA
>KZ308530.1:109031-169158 GCA_000376725.2 Ladona fulva | reverse complement strand
CACTGACGAAGTCAAAGTTCTATTGAACACTATTTTCTTAACATCCAATTCAAACGTTTTAATTTTAACAATTGTCTCCAGAAAGCGATATTAATTAATAATAAAGTTTTTAAGATATTAATTTTTATGTAGAGTTCTACTTGAAAAGTATTGAAATAAGCATCTATTTTGACCAGTTCGACAGCCAATATTGCTGCATTGCATTGGAATTTGTTGCTAATCACCGATTCCGAGTAGCAATCATAGTCTTATACAATTCTTGATACACCCTAAAAGAAGAGATACAGAAAGACTGTAATAAAACTGAAAAAAAACTTTTTAATAAGATTTTTTTGTCATACATAACCGTTTTCGTTTTGCCTCCCATACCTATCAGTAACCCTCCTTTCTCACTAAACAGTTCTTGTCTTTTCTTCGCCTTCAATTCAACTGGATACTTGTTACTACTGAGTTACTTTGTGCTATTCCATGGAGGTAGGAAAAGAAAAAAACAGGAACAACTTTTCCCTAGAAAAATAGATCCTATTTTAATGTACTCTTTTGTATTTTCGCAGTGTTCACTTTGTATATTAAAGTAGTATCTAGTTTCCTAGAGAAAACTGGTTCCGGTTTTTCGTTTTCCCACAGTTAATCTTCAATTCTATTTTCTTTTCTCTCGCCATTCTATTAAATTTTATTTTCTTACTGATGTAGTTCGCATTCCTCTCAGTTCTGTTTTTGATCATTGACTTGCTTCCTCGCGGGAGAGCATTTTTACGCAAAGTTAATTCCCATGCGTCCTTTATAATGTCACATACGTTGTGTATAACATAATTATGTACTGATGTGATCACATATCTATAATATATTAAACCTGTAACCCGAGACGCGTCTGCACATCGAGGGAGTTTTCTAAAAAGTAGTAGAATTGGTAATTAGAAGTGATACCGAGTCCAAAACGCCCATTTAAAAAAATCGTATCTATCTGTTATCGCATCACGCAAAAACTATCCAATCGATTTTGATACAACCTGACAGGATGAAATCAGTGGCGTTTATTGACACAGGATATTTTCATCCCGATAAGTTACATCTTTCATTGGGAAAATGAACTCAATAATAATCTCTTTAAATTAATAACTGCATCATTATATTGAAGTAAATTTCCGTTTGTTTCCTCCAACCTGCTTCTGAAAGCATTTGCGTAAAGCTTGCTTTTCTATCGTAGCACTTATTAACAAATCGTATCGCGATCGCCACTCGCTGCACAAAATCATAGATTTCAAATAATCTTATTTGAGACCTAGCATTATAAAGTTATAGCATAAATATGTAATTATGTTTTTGAATATGTTTCGGTGTTTCTAAATACTTTGCTTTCTCTCCTATTGCATATCTTTGAGGAAATGTTCAGATTGCTCTTTAATTTTATCGAAAAAAATACAGCTCTCCATTTTTGTATATTTTACCAATATTTTCCTGACTGAGGTGTCCATTATTAAGGTCTTATGCCGCCATTCGCCTTCTCTTTTTGAAAACTTCCATCTTTTATGCTCTTCTTATATTATCTTCCATCCCAAGAAAGAACACTGCCCAGGCAAGCGAATCGATCCACCCATTTTAAATATTCCATGTTAACCTTATCGTCGACGTATCTTTCTTCTCTATGTAAATCTCAAAACTTTAATTTCAACCCAAAATTCCTTGCTATAATATGTAATTCCTATATCACTGAATGTATTTAATTGTATTTAAGGACACTTTTCGTAACCACGAACAATATTCTTTGAATAAATATACTCAGAATTTGCTGTATTAATATTCCTCTATATGTTTTGTCCCTACAACTGTGCTTCCTTAAGTTTTGCTTGGCCCTATTTTTAAACGAATGAGTGTTAGTTTCAATGATTACATTCCACCTTTCGAAGGGACTTCTTTTTGTCTCCCCAACGACGCGTCGTTTCAAATTAGGATTCTCATCTGTCCATTGTTTGCTTTACGCCATGTCACCAGCCACCGCTTCACTCGATTGTTTTTACTTCTCCCAGTTATTCTTGCGACATCTCTCGTTTGGAATTCTGTCTCGCAAACAGAGAGCTTCGAATCCCATCTCATCCTTTAGGTCTTTCTTCTATTAGCCATCCAATTCCGTCTCACTTTTCCATAATTTTATCTCCGTGGAGAGTTTGTTTCATATATCTGCTACTCTAATGGAAAGGCCTTACTTCTGAATATTTTATCCTAAATTGATTGATTTAAATATTCTTGTTTTATTCGTTTACGTTTCTCAAATTCTCGCTCAAACAAAGGTGATTTTGTAAATTATTATTATTATTACTTTTTCATATTTTTCGTGGTATTGGTTCTGAACTTGTGAAGGGTCTTCAAAAGGCACATGCCCCGATGTTTTTATTTTTAAGAGTTGTATCTATTATTTCTATCAATTAATAACTTAGAAACATTCTTGCGATGGAGCAGGTATCCCGAATCACAGTTTCTGGAATGAAATGTACGTTTTTGGAGGCAATTGTTTGTCCCTTATGCTGCCCTGCAATGCTTTTGAGATGTCGAGGATAGAATGGTAGGAACTGTTTTAACCGATTCTCCATACCACATTTTCTTTATTTCCTGTGTGAGTGTGTAGCATCTCTGTAATTTCTGCGCATGGTTCTTAAGTAAGTTGGTGGAATTTGATACTGATATTTCTACCAGATAGGTAGTTACTTTGTTTGTTCATGTGTTAAGTTTGTGTCTTTATAAGTTATATATGTGTTCGTATATGTGTTTAGCTGTGATATATTGTTGGTTTTGCAGCATAATTTTATCCGTGATTATGTTCCTGTTCCAGCATAACTTTACTATTGTATTCTCTAAGATATTTTGGTGTGTATTTCTAATATGCAGTATGTGTATCGGTGAGATACACATATTCCATATTAGCACTTCAGTTAGCTGCAGTACCAGTTTCTGAAAGATTTTGTTGCATAAAATGTCATTCCTCTTGATGTACTCCTTAGTAACAAGATATTTACAGCCATTGATAATGGTCAATGGTTTCAGGTTATTCGTTGCGCAGTCGGCAATTATCAGTTCAAATGTTTGAATCTTTAATAATATACTGTAATATTCCGCGAATTTGTTTCCATTTACCAGCCATGCATTAGAGGCAATTGTATCGATGTGAGGTAGAAATAACTATCATGGACATTTTCCGTGAATGGTTTTCTCTTTCATCTAACTAGGGGGCGACCACGTCTGCGAGTTTTCTCTCATTTTTTTTACGGGTAACTTATTTTTTTCGACGTTTTGTTTCATCTTCCTACCCTACAAACATTTTTACCCAAAATAATTTTAGACATTTCGGGGTATTTGCGCTGGTTTCAAAATACGATAGAAATTTTGATTTCCCTGAGGAACACTCCTCACTTTTTCCAAATAAATCATTCAAAAATGTATCGGTTACATTCTTAATTTCCGATTAGTTTTCCATATTTGTAAAATGAAGGTTACGAATTTAGGTTACTAAAGGTGTCATTAAAAATTAATTTCAATTGATGTACAATATGTTGAAACAGTTCATACGCCGAACCCCTGCTGTGTCTTTGAAATAATTTTTTCGCTAGATTTAGATTTTAGATTTCGATTTTTACCCTGCAAGCCGCGAGTGGCGTATGGCAGGGGGTGCACCAACACCTCACCTAATCTACCCTATTATATTCTCTGATGCTATTCGGAAAGAACAACCAAAAGTAACTATCTGTTTTAGCGATTCTTTCCTTGTAACGCTTGGTCGTCGCCTCTCGAAGATCCCGCTCTCTGTTTACCGGAATGACAATACCCTTTACTTCACCTAAAAATTCTGCACCGATGAATTTTTCGAAAACATTTCGTCGGTAAACAGATATTCTCTCCTGCAGTGAGCTTCACCCGAGTGATTTTATCATGGCCGTAACGCTACTGTCGAACCTGAAATCTCCACTGACAAAACGGGCTGCTATACGTTGAACCATCTCTAAATCTGAGACTAACCCTACTTCGTGTGGATTCCAGACCGCGCAGCAGTACTATAGACTAGGTCGAATGAGGGAAAAGTACGCAATTTCTTTAACTCTAGATGGGCATCCTCTCAGGGTTCTACTTATTAATCTTTGCATTCTATTCGTCTTTCCTATAGAATCTCCTTTAAATTCCCGGTAAGGTTAAACTAATGTAAGATTAATTAACCAATTCCTTGTAATCATAAGTTTCAATGGTCTTAACCTTTTATTTTTTAAAAAGAAAAATGCAATTTTCACTCAATTTTGTTTTATTTTTTCTAATTTTTACAATGATGGGGATGGCACTCGAAATAAAAACAAAGCATGAATACATTCCGCACCAAAACCAGCGTAAAATGCTTTGTGATTAGCATGTGCACTTCATGCATACCTACATTGGTCTGACCTCTCCAAGAGCCCAACAAGTATTAATGAAAATTTATTTTCCGCTACGTATTCTTAAGGAAAATTATTTTTTTTATTCTTATAAATTTCTGATGTTAGCTATTCACAAATACATTACTGAAGGATTCACTCAGTTTTTTAACCTCTTCTTTGATTCTTGGACCAAAATCACCACCGCTTTCCTGTAAGTACAGAAATGCCTTCGGAAGTAATTTTCTGGAATAAGGTAATGGAATACTGGGTGGTATTATACGCATAATTGTATTTATGCTCCCTAGATACACTTCCGATCTTTTTTCTCTTTAAAGGAGAAAGTCCCTCTTGCATTCACTCAGTACTCGCACCCTGTTTGATCAGTATTAATGACGTAATCGAAATCAGACTTCTCGATTACCACATTTACCTGCTTCTGGAAATTCTTAGCTGCCTACTGAATCTCTGTAAATGTAGTACAATCACTACTCGTGACGTAACATGGCTGTTTAATGCTGTTTCCTTTTAAACCGAACTACCCAGGTGTGTGACCCCGTGAAGGTGACATCGTTGGTCTAAAACACGTCGCATGTCCATTCATCAGTTGTGCCAAACTTTTCCACGGCTGTTCTATATTTCAATTTGTCCTTTTCCCGAATGATTAGATCCTTCTTGGCTTAGCAGAACCTTTAATTTTAAGAGCCTTCAAATTCCAGACCTTTGTTTTGCTCTTCTGAAGTAATTCCAGAAAAGAATACCGAACAATTGCCAACCAATTGCTTTTCTTTGCCGTCACTACTGTCGTCTGCATACAGAACAGACTCCAAAGCAGAGCTGATTGTCAAAATGAAAAGACCCTATTTTATAAATAAGTAAAATAATCAATAGTCAAGTGCGTTGACAATTTAAGAGAAAAGAATTGACCGATAATCCAATACTTGCAATAATGACTTTCAGTTAGATTACCACATATGAATACGATTCCAGCAGATCATTGTTCACACAATGTTGCAACATTCAGCACGATGTTGTTCAAGGATGCTTCAAAACTGATTGAAAGATCAGCTCGGGTTTAAGATGTGAAACTAACCGCTATCTAACACATTTCCGAAGCTGGCATCAGTAAAGGGTGATAAAGATTCGCAGAGCTCATTGAACTATTGAACCCTTTCTTTGGCAGGTAATGATTAAGTAGTTAAGTCGAGTACACCGTTTGAATGACTGAATTCACTGAAGACAGCAGCCGTGGGAGCAAGTTTTATGACACTACCTGGACTGTCCACGCTGCACTCGACACTCTCAAATGCAATGCTTTCAATTGGGCGCGACCCACCAAAGCTTTTTCGATGTTTGGAGGATTATTTAGGGGTAGGAATCAGGTAGCGTCAACACAGTGGTCGGCTCAAGAATTCTGGATGCAACTTTTTGCAAATCCATTCCGTCACGCTACGCTTGCAATCAAATGCTTTTTAAAATGATGTATTTGAGAAAAGTGAAGAGTGTTGCTCAGGGAAATCAAAATTTGTGTCGCAATTCGAAACCAGCGCTAATACGACGCCAAACATATATTGTAATAAGTAAAGGATAAACGAATAAGGTAAATAATGTTTTGAGGGTTAGAAGATAAAATGTAAAATAAGTTATTTGTAAAAAATGAGAAAAAATATTTACCTGCTTGGAAAGTACCGCGATCTACATGACCCCTTTATGACGACTGGCACAGTAACAGTTTTTTCGGATAATACGTCTATGCTATAAGAAATCAATAATGCTGCCGCTCAAACTGAAGAAGTTTAATTTCACTTTTCCCATTCCGCCGATATCGAGTAAAATTAGCGATATTTCTGCCAAATACATTCCGGACTCAAAACTACTCTGAATCCTTAGTCTCTCGTCAAGCTTTCGTCATTTTGAAAAAAAAAACGTTCATGAAGGAATACAAGGAACACGACAGAGGGGAAGACAGAAAAAAAACAAATATATACGAGTATATCGCCTAATATAAATGGGTTACAGGTTGCATATCGGTTTGGAAAGAGGGCATTTTCGGACACGTAAACCTCACGAGATGTTAACGATTCATGGATGTGATTCAGCAATATCTATTCTGTATTGTACGATCTTCTGGGGAGCAACTAATACGGGCATGGAATTCGAAAGAGGGTTGTGCCTTAATTTTTCTCAAAAGATATCGTCAGAACAACCAATGACACATTCACTGTTTTGTCGCTCTGCGCGAGAGTAAAAGCACACTCAAAGGTGCATTCAACTGAGGCCTCGATGCCTTTCCCATATCTTTATAGCCAACCAAAGCGCTGGGCTCAGATCGTAGGCAAATGATTGAGAAGTAATCTTCTCCCAAGGAAAACGGACATAAAGAAAGCCTTACAGGACCAGGACTGGAACCTTCCGCTTTCCGGACAGATGCTTCATCCAATTAAGCTATCGAGTCTGCCAAAACGGCTTGAGATTATGTTCTGGCGAGGTATATAACTACAATATAGCTTCCAGGTTCGAGTCCTGGTCCTGTCAGATTTTTTCATATCCGTTTTTTCTTGAGATTTTCTTAGGTTCGCGCCTTCGCGTCCAAAGTTACATTTTTCTCTTTTCCTTGCGTGAAGTAATCTTCTCTTCCATTTCATACGGCAGACCGTTCTACTCCAAGTTGGAAATAGATACATTAGAGATTTTACATGCTTAAGAATGCCAAGCAGAGCCATCAGATGAAGTGAAACAGGTAACTCTGTATAACTGTGTGTATGAACTGTATAAATGAAGAAATCCTATGGTTAATTCCACATAAACTTAAATACATGTACGACCGGTTTCGTCGCCAAGCGACATAATCAGCTACACTTCAACACTTGCATATTCAAATTTAAAAAGGAAGGGTTAAATATCAAAAAGGAAGGGATAGGTTGGGTAAGTGGGTTAGGGAGGTTGAGAACAAAGTGGGTAACAAAGTAAAACAGTAATTATCGAAAATTAATATCCGGCAATGGAGAATCACGCTTCAACAGATGTACATTGACAATTTAGAGCTCTTCATTTACCTAATCCCTATTTCTTCCAAAATATCAAGCGCCCGGCCTTTGTTTTCGAAAAGGCGAATTTCCACTTGGAAATACCTTACATACGCGCTGTTTAAAAAAAACGGAGCATCAGAGAGCAAGAATTAGACTTGGAGCATTGCTTTATAAGAAGGTCTCAGCATTTTTAGTATTATGAATAATTCTGAAGGTAATTTCGGGTAACTTTTTATCTAAGCAGCCTTCTGTGACTTTTGTGTAGGATTGGTTTAGAGTGATTTGTGCCTTCCAACTCCGATGACCCGACGAAAATTCCGACTGCTGCCGAAATAAAGTGAGTTTTATTCCTTTTAATAAGGAATCATTCCCTTTTAATTTTTTCTGCATGCTTCACTCTAGCGTCATATCACGGCTAGTAATCGGTATTACTTATTTCAACAAAAACAGTATGGTTTTGATTGGTAATTTTTCTAATTTAGGGGAATTTTTCATAATAATAAAGGTAAACAATTTGAATAAAACGACAGAAGTCAATGTCAAAGTTAATAGAGTTAAAAAAAATCATCGCGTGAGGGTTCTGAACCTTCTTCTCCACTCATTCGTCCATAGAGACCTCACAGTCCATTACACCAATGTTCTCGAAGTTAAAAATGGCATATAAGTGTTACCTTATTGACGAAGGCCAAAAGAAGGAAAAACTCCCTTCTTGGTTCCAAAATAGGACGCCTCTGATTGGTACTATTTTTCGGAATTACTCATTCTCATTCCCGACTCTGAGTTGTTTGGACGGTTGTGATTGCTCTGGAATTGTACTGCAAGGGATTCCAACGTATAGTAAGATATTCTTAATGAATTCAGCTAAAGATTTAGTTTAGTAGGATATTCTTATTTATTCTTAAAATTCGATCTCAGATGTGGTTTACGAGACGAAAATTAACGCTAAAAATCTTGAGTTGGATTTCCTGTGATCGCTTGCTACGCAATGTCATGGATGTTACGTGCTTATTGCAACCCATAAGATTTAAATTATTTGCTTTCTAGATATTTCACAATGAATATGTGTTTTGCAGGTTTATGGTTTGGCTTCAATTCCTGTTACTTAGTGACAAGAGATTTGAGTCGAATCAGCGTGGCAGAGCTCCATTTGACTCTGGTCTCAAACGTCAACTCCCTGCAGATCTACCTTCCTGAGGTCAGTCTTATGAGGTTCAAAGCTCCTCTTTTCTTTCCGGAAGAGTAAAAGCAGTATAGTGTCGATCCACAAACCATGAAGAAGGATTTCCGGAAAAATGAAAAGGTAGTGTTACAGAAATACAGTTCAATCTTGTCATTGGAGAGATTATTCTATTTATTTATTAGTTAAATCTTAATAATGTTCATATACCAAAGATGTGGAAGCAGTGACGGGATTCTCCCTCGAAGGACTAAATTTTTGCTGTTCCCATTTCGTTGTGTGTGTTTGCATGTAGTAGTACAATATCATTTTGTATTTCCTTGAAAAGTTCAATTATTTTGTCCTTAAGAAGGGGTTGAAATTGTGGTGGCCTTACTTTTCGAAGACGAAGTGAAAGTACCGGATAGTTTCATTGTTACTTTCAACTAATTACTATAAAAATAACACATTAAAGCTTACAATAATATTTTCAATTATTATTCGAATTTAAATTAATATGAAGATAATTATTTGACTCTATTAACTTTTCCTAGCAACAGAAATCCACGATAACAGTAAACTATGTTATTTATGTTATCGTTTTTCTTTGATTTATATTAATGAAGAAAATCAACCTTCTGCAGCGACATTTGGAGAGATTCTATACTTGTGATGCAGAAACAAATTGTTTTGTACTTAGTTAAAATCTGCGAGTAATATTACTCGAAATCAAATTTTGGTAAAAATCGAAATTTTGTAAATTTTTGTATAAAAAGCCGACATGGTTTCAGTCAATTTATCGCTAATTCCTTCTCTATTTAATAAAGGAATATTAAGGAACATCTTCATTGCAGAACCAAATGTACATGTTTCTTTTGTGAAAAATAATTGCCATTTTCCTGACTCTAATAATCTTTTATTTGATGGAACTAAATCTTTCGATGGACGAAATCACTTTTTACTTGGTGCCTTCCGATAGACATCCGAACGTAAAGTTCTTGAAAATAAGGTAGTTTCTAAGCATGTTAACTTTCTGGATTATGTGTAGCTGTGTGTATAGAAGAGGATTATTTTGAGAGGAAAGACGAGTAATTTTTTACCCCCTCCCTATGAGAGAAATCTTCGCGCGCCCTTCGTTGAAGTTTGAATATTGAACTTTTTTGATGCCTTAAAAGACATTCGGTTTAATATTATCGCTCTTCATCAGTTCACATTAATTGGTAGCTGAATTTCGGTATATTATTGATTATTGTTGATATTTGCAAACTATTCGTATATTTTGGTGAAGAAATGTTTTTAATTTTCAGAATGGGAGACTCTGTGGAAATATTGCAGGACAACTATGAGGAATGGCTCACTGTGACCTTACATTGGATTTTCAAGATGCTCAAGATTTTCGGCTGACGGGATAGTGCTAGGATTGAATCTTCCAATGAAAAATTAAGCTGAAGTGATTCAGTGAAGATGGAAAGAGAGAAGCGAAGTAATAAAGGATTTTTTAAATCAGTTGGCTCTGCATTATCAACCTTTATTATAAATTGTTTTCAATAAATTGTGAATTTTGCAAATTTAATTGACAACTTTAAAATATTTTGAAAGTTGTTGCAGTGTTGAATGTTGAAATTTGAATCTTGCTACAGAATATAATTTTTTAGCTACGTAAATAACGGTATTTGGTGCATGATAAAAAATGTAACAATAACTTTTTACTAATGATTTATTAATATATTATGANATTCTCATTTATATTTCATTAAGGGAGGAAACTGGACCCAAAATAGTTCTTTACTAAGCAGTTGTGTCAAATCTTTGGAGAAGATTGGAGTTAAGACCAAAAAAGCTAATAAGTTCGCGGTTAATTTTCTTACATTGTTTACGTCCAAACAGCTGAATAATTTGCTCTTTAATGTTCTCCACCGAAGGTGAGCATTCACAAGTTTGCTACAATAGATTTTGTGAAACAATATTTTGTCCGCAGCGGTAATGTACGATAAAAGAACACTTCTATCATATATAAGCATTCGAGCCAAGTTTAAGAATACATTCTTTCCTAGAGAAGACAATTTAATGGGATGGGATCTTCCAATGAAATATTGAGCTGAAGTAATCCAGAGAAGGTGGGAAAGTGAAGTGAAATAATACAGGATTGTTTAAATCAATTTTCTCTGCAATATTGTGTATTTTAATTCTGTTAAATTTTTTCAATAAATTTTGATTTTGTCAACTTTAATTGATATTTTTAAAATTTTAGCATTGTGTTAAAAGTCGAAGTTTGAATCTTGCAGCAGAAAATAATTTATAAGGCATGTAAATAATAGTATTTGGTGCAAGATAAGGCACTGTAACATAGAAAGACTATTTATTAGTAAATCTATGCTTTATATTGCATATCTTGTCTATGCAAATATTAATTAGCACTCCAAATTAATATGGCCTCGTTACTTTTAAAATCTCCTTGTCATTTGATTGAGCAAAATACTTTAATAAAGATATCTAATTTAGAATGCTTCAGTTTTATTAAATTATGCAGTATCCAACCCTTCCATCAATGACTGTCAAAAGTCCAAAATGTGAACGTAAGAAAAGAAAACTAAGTTCAAAAAGTTAATACAAATTAAGTCCAAAATGTAAGAATTTTTTTTTAATGTAAACAAACCTCAAACAAGGTTCAGATGTAATTTCTCGTAAACAATGTCCAAAATGTAAACAAACTTTTTCCTAATGTAAACAAACCTCAAATTTCGTGTTCAGACTTCAAAAATTTCGAAAAATTTTCCGTTCAGATCTTCAAGACAATCTTGGAGACAGTTTCTGGCCTTATGACCACTACATTTCCATAGAGCACTTGAACCTGCAGAAACTGCTGCTAGCAAATTCTACCGATTCAAGCTGCTTCTCAATTAATATACATTTTCTTTTAAATTCTATTTTTATTCATTCACATAAATTACACTTCCTTTCAATATACAAAATTACAAATATTCAACACTTTTCTTCTTCCTCCTCTCCAAAAGAAAATTCACTCTAATCTTCTAATTAGTTCTCACATAGCCCTGAAAACAAAAAAATGTTGTGATTAGCACTTTCTAAACACTCGCAAATGAAAATGTTATCAAATTTCAGCAAACAATAATTATCAAGCAAATACATTATCAAAGATTCATTAAGTAATTTTTTACAATGCATCATAAAACTAGCTGTTCAAAAATCAAAATAAGATTACTGAAAATTTTCATTGACATCATCCAGAGAAAAATGTAACCATTTTAAGCTAATTCTCATTTCTATTGTTTTAATCCTAAGTTCTAAATAAAATGCACATTTCTATATCACAACAGATGTGACAAATAAAATTAAAATAACATTGCTAGTAACAGTTTCAATTTCACAGATTTTGCATTACTGAGTTTCCTCCCATGGGATATGAAAGAGCATTAACTTTATGTTCCAATCAAACATTGAAATATTTCGTGTATTAAGTGTCCAATTTCGTGTATTAAGTGTCTTAGGGATGGATTTAACACCTATTATCCTACATTGCTTTACAATTAAATTCCTTTTGCAGTTTTAAGATGTTTACAAGATGTTAAATAAACTATATAGAATATTTAAATATTTAATTACAAAATGAAAATAAGAACAATTAAAAAAAGTTCAAAGAATACCACCACACTAAAAGATATTTAACATTTTTCTGATACTCTCTTTGACATGAAGATTTGACATTGAAGATTTTAAACAGTTTCAAAACAAAATAAACGAGAAATTGATAGCTTAGAGAACTGCTTTTATAGATGCACCAATCTAAAACCTCAGATTAATCGTAATTGATTGTGGCGATAATCTACGCTGAAATTCTACTTTATGTATTTTCCATAACAAATATAATGTGGGGGTTTGGCCGCCCTTCAAGGAACATCATACAGAATTTAGAGTAATTAATTTACCCAACTCTCCCTCCCTCACTCACCCTAAACAATTTTGCAAATTGCATCACACTGTAATGCTCCTTAGCATACTCTCAATAACATTAGTAAACTTCATTTTGAAGTTGAATGTTAAAAAATTCGACTGGAAACAAATTCTTGCTAAGGTTCACAAATGAAACGGTCTAGTGTATATTTTTATTATCAGTCATTTCACAACANTCTCCGAAGTCGAACGCGTTACCCACTTGGATATCCGGAGCAACGAATAATGCAACAAAGAAAGAGCAGTCGAGCAACAAACGAAACGTTCCATAGCAATCACTAACGTCTAAAATGCAATTGGGATGAGAAAATTAACAGTTAATACAGTTTTAATTGTTACCTTTCGTAAAAATTCTTTTAAAAATTCTGTTTAAAAAATTCTGAAATCATCAGACGTGACATGAAATTCCATTTTGGACAACTAGAACATAATCGATCACGAACAACTCGAAATAAGTAAAGATTCATGAAATTATTAAAATTTGACTTCAAATCTCCTAAGAAAAACAAAAATCTCGGTGGCAGTCATGAAAATTACACGTTTAAAGGACTGATAAAAAGTCTTTAACATTATCCGCTCGTATGTGGTCCTCGGGGTTTTCCTCCCGCCCGCCCTTTTCTATGTCTATGTAAGTGTGCTGAAAAGCATAGTCACCCGAAATCACCTTTGTAAAAAATTTATCGCATACAAATTTGAATTTCCCATTTTTAGGGCAGATAACGATATCGATCAATGGGTGATAAACTTACGTTTCATTAAGAGCTGCTCTCGTCCTTGATCCTGTAGAATGTGATCGCTGTCCGCGCTTCCGCAGAGGATGCCAATCTGGAACTTGGTTCATCACGACTGGGATGATCAAAGTAGGTATGCGGCAGTACCCATCTGTTGTAGGATGACTCCTACAGAAAATGAAAAAAATTACATGAAAATTCGCACCACCAAAGGAAATCTAATGAAACATGAAATATCTTTTAAGATTAAATTTCGATCCAATTACATTCTCTTTTTCTCATATCAAAGTTCACTCAATTTAAACGAAATTAACAAAAATGTTATTGCTTAAAAATTTCATTAATGACAATCTTTCAGGAAACAGGAACAATCAAAACAGGAATGCGCTTGAACTTCATTAAGAGTTCCAAAATTACCAAAAACGATTATTACGATTAACTCGAATTAAAATTTCCACTTTCGGCAATGTTACAGAATAATAAAAATTCTCTAGAGATTTTTAACAATTGGAGATCAACCGATCCAAGAAAAATCCGTTAAAACTATAAATTATACCCAATAAATGCCAAATCTTACACATGTGAAATTCGTCTACTGAACCTATGTATGTACGTATAATGGAAATAAATTTAAGATAAAAATCGAACAGTACCTTTTTCCCCGCCTCAACTTAAATAAGAACCAGGTTTCGGTGAATGATTGCCATCGTTAATATTTAGCCATGTTTCAACCCCTCGAAACTCCAGTCCAGCTCAGCCATGGATCAGATTCCAATCTACAATAAAAACTGCATTTTAGAGACGCCAATTGCTTCTTCTGATGGAAATTGCTGCAGAATCTGCACCTTGTTAGAGCTTCATTCTGTTCAGGAAAGCGCTGTCGTAGATAAGAAGCTCATCAATTGGATAAAGTCTGAACGTGCGGGCCGCATTTTCCGTTGCAGACAACAGCATCTGGAAAAGTTGAAAGAAAAAGTCGTTGGAAATTTAACATCTTATTTTCTGAAGAGTGGAAACATTTGGTAAAAGTTTAATTTGTTCCGAAAGGAAAACCAATCTACGTCAAATATCATTCTAAATAACACAAATTAAATTTGCATCGTCAATATCACTTTATTATAATCTAGCATTCTAGTAAATATAACTTGAGGAAACTAATGCAAGAACCTTCTATAGCAATCACTGTGGAGAATCAATGAATGAGAATGAGAATGAGAATTTGTTCATAGAAGTTTGCAAATCTCAAAAGCTGAAATAGATTCCAAAACGCTTACTCTTACAATGCGCTGAAACGTACGTTTTGTAAGGAACGGTTTGGAAATGTACGACAAATTCTCACAATTATCAACGGAAAAGTGTAATTTGCCATATTAGCCATATAAATGGGCAGGAACTACTTGAAAGGGTCTGAAATAATTTGAATAGTAATAAAGCTGTTTCTTTTAGCATATGAGAGTAGAGCGCTAATTGAAATTATGAAGCAACAAAAAAATTTGAAAACATTAATCGCTCATTACTAAACTATGGATTGAACATCAGCGTGCTAATTTTTAGAGCTGTTAACAAATTTTCTCATACATAGAGATATAAAACAATTATTGGAACGAGTATAGCTTGAAAAATTATGACGCAGAATTAAAAGACTGGAATCCAATATAAGTCAATATGATAGAAAAATAAGAATATAATAATTCAAAATAAACTAAAAGAATATAATATGAATAAGACCCGAATAATTACATTTATTTTTAATTTGGCGGGAGGTCAGCGCTCCGTATTGCATCTCCTCAGCGACTGAACCATGACACATCGCTATCCTTTTGAGTCGTGCAGAAAGGTCTGCTTCGGGCAGAGCTATCGAAGAAAACACCTGTGGGCTCTACGATGAAACCTAGAACTGAATCACGGAAGTGCTATGAACACCTTAAAATGAAAGAAAAAATGAAATTACGAAAATGTGTAACTGTAATCGCGCTCAACGATGTATGACGTGACAAAGTGCGCAAATTATGAGGTAATGCGACTGAGATTAATGAAACGATTAATAATTATTGCGTATAATTCAACGCCAAGTAACAATAGTGGACGCCGAATGCATTAATAGTATTAACTTAAGCCATTTCGCACTCAAGCCCAGACGGGAATCAAATCCGAGAACACTTTCTCCGAAGTCGAACGCGTTACCCACTTGGATATCCGGAGCAACGAATAATGCAACAAAGAAAGAGCAGTCGAGCAACAAACGAAACGTTCCATAGCAATCACTAACGTCTAAAATGCAATTGGGATGAGAAAATTAACAGTTAATACAGTTTTAATTGTTACCTTTCGTAAAAATTCTTTTAAAAATTCTGTTTAAAAAATTCTGAAATCATCAGACGTGACATGAAATTCCATTTTGGACAACTAGAACATAATCGATCACGAACAACTCGAAATAAGTTCGAGCATTTGCAAACAAAATACTGCCCAATTGCCTAGCATAAAAATCACTAACACTTAGAAAAAAAATCAAGTATTCTTTACCCGGTCAATGCGTGGTATTCCTCCTTCGAATCGCAAAACTTTTCCTGGCAGAGTGACTGTCTGATAGCAAATAACCACGCTTCGCCCCGACCGCAGTGCTTCTAGCCCGAAAAGCGTCGAAACGTACCTCTCCCCGTTGGTTACCCCTACAGGTATGACGAACTCCTTCCCCTAGTAAAATGAAGCTAGCAAAGCTGAGTATACGCTGGAACCTTCCGATGGTCTCAGCTCGGGTCACCTCCCCTTGCTTGGCCTCACGTGTTTTTCAGTTTCTGAGTCAGTGGCTCTTATCGGCCATTCTTAAGCCTCTTTAAAACTCCTCCACCTCCTGAGTAAAGTAATTACTCAAAAAGTGAACGCCTGAATGAACTGATGAACGTGGTACCGAGTATAAGCTTAATTTTATTTTTCTTTTTCTAAAAAGAAAATTCAGGAGAATGAAGCATTTTGAGACTGTTTACTTGGTCTAAAGAAGCTCCCAAAAAGAATGGAATCCAAGAAAGTGAAAAATAAAATGCGTAAAATTTAGTCATAACTGCTGAAGCACTGATGATGAGACACAAAGGGGAACTGTTAATGAGGCATTAAACATAACGTTATTCTTAAAGGAATGACGTGATGAATCCTTTTAAGAATAACGTGATGTCAAATGGCTTTTCCATCTTTTAGGTAAATCTGAGGACAATGGAAAGGAAGTTGGAGAGCAAGTGAAAATGCAAACAGAATTGCGAGTTTTCTCTACGCCACTGTGACACAAGAATTAAGGAAAGAGACAAAGGGTACAATTTACAAGGCTCTACTGTGACCAATTTTAACATATGTGCTAGGGAAAGGACCGGATACCTCCAAACTTAAAAGATTACTCGGAACAACGGAGATGAAAATTTTGCGGAGGATCGCAGGTAAAACCTTACTGGACAGAGAAAGGAGTGAAGTGGTAAGAAGAGGCTGTGGCGTGGAAAATTGAACCATTAACCGCGAATGAAATCATATGGAAGCTTTTGAGTTGCCCACATACAAATAATGTAAAACAGAAATACCTTTGTTAACGACGGCCTTAATTAACGACGTACTCGGTTAACGACGAGTGGCTGTAATCATACAATGTTTCGGGTAACGACACAGGCTTTGTTTTACGACGCCTTCTGATGAATATTGACATAAAAAGCTGCTTTTATGACTATTCATTCAATTAATGATAGTATTTTTGTTGCAAATATAATCGAATATATGATAGATACTACATTTTTATTACATTTAAATGAGTTTCATAAGCATATCTGACATGCAGTACGATTGTGAAAAATGCCTTGAATTAAATTCCTTGGTGGTTTTGGTTAACGACGGCAATCTTGGAACGCATTGTTGTGGTTAACCAAGATACAACTGTAGCACGAGGGAAAACGAATATGAATAATCCTAGGTGGAATATTTTTACTTTATTCTCACTTGACGTAATAAATGAGATTTGAAAAGTAGAAAATATAAATAAATGCATTTGGTTTAAGAACTGAGGAAAAGGCAGCAGGTCTCTGGCGTAATAAGGCAGTAAATATATTTACTGATAAACTCTTCAAAAAATATGCATTTTACCCGATGGATAATAAGCTAGTAATTAGCATTCCCGCGATTTCCACATTATAAGTGTTCGCCATCGTCCATACCACCCACTAACGGGGGGTTTTAAGTTTTCGGGTGGGTGGCGAGTATTTCTCAAATAATAAAAACAACAGTCAATGCCGGCAGTAAGAGGAATTCATAATCAACGATATCTAGATGCTCTTCGAAAGAACAACGACTTGTGTTGTTAAAAGATTGATGATTTTTTAAGAGTAGGATTCTCGATTGTACATGTACATCTCCTTACATGGCACATTTTCATTTTATTTCTATGTAAGAAAAAAATTATTTGCGAAAATTTCATTTGTCTCTAATATTTTATATGACGAAGATAATAATTTACACAACCATTTTTGGCTGTATTGTGTTGTAAAAATAATTATTATTATATATTTATTTTTGCGTAGTTATTTTTGTGAGTGCTAAAATAAGTAATCGAAAGAAAATTAATCTCGATGAAACCGAATGACTATTCGTAATCCTTAATTTAATCATTTTCTTAATTATTTTCGTTCCTAATTACATTCTCTTCATATACGAAGAGAGCACACCTGCCACACAAAATATAGCTACAAACTAAGGTATAGCAATTTAGCTTATAGCAATTCTTCTGTGGAATAGAGGATTATATAACTCTTAAAAATATGTACATTTTTTGAGTATATGAAAATATAATTTATTATCCCTTGCTTTTTATGTGCTGGAAAATAAATAATACCTACAAATTAGATTGTGATGCATCTTGTATGTACTTGTTTTATAGTCTCTGTAATATCTTTGTTTGTACATTTGTACATGTACAATACATCCCACAGTCTCCTCCTTTCTTATCATCGAATCATCTCACTTTTTGCCCAGCCAAAATGGTTGGATTGATTGATTGACACTCATTCCAGTTTGAAGAAAAAACTCAAGAGTTCTTTAACGATAATATTCGATGCTGGAACGTCATTGATAAGATATGATAAGATTCATTGTTAGAAACTCTTTTGAAATTCAAAGTAAAATTTATCGTTCAATTTCATTGAGATTTAACTATTACTACTCGTGTTAATGTATCATTGGATTGATACAGTAAAATTGTTGACAATTACAGTTCCAATAATTCTTATTGTATTTATCCAAAACTTATTTTACAGTGTAAGTCATCTCGGGTCACTAGTCGAGATAATTACCGTTGCCGTTCGAGCGTTGAAAAGCTCAGGAAAATTTCGACTTTGTACAATCGGAGGCGAAGTCTTCGTTCAGTTTCAGCTTCCTGATTTCGGCCAATTTCATTCCTAAAGTTCATTAGAGCGTACAATCGAGAATATGTAGTGAGATATGAACAATGGTTTGGCAGGACGAAGATAGAAGAATAATTCGATGTGGTCTTTCGTATCTTTAGCTATCGTTTCGTGTCATAAATGGGAATGTCCTTTGAGTGAATGGAGAAATGGTTCGGTCCCTCGCAAGGCCGCCGTAACCGGGTGCGGTGCATGGCACACCGGCGGTAGGAAAGAGGGACGGCCAAAATCTGCAAGTAATATATGCCATTTCACACGAACTTAAAATAAGTAAAATGAAAATTACATACTAGCGGTTTACAAGGTCAGATAAGTGAGTGGTGTAAAATAAATTATTTGACGAGGAGTAAGAATTATTTATTATTTATTAATAATTCACATTCAAAGGTAGTGCGAGAAATGGCTATTAGATCTTAATGTAAATAAATGCTCTTTAGTTAATTTCTTCGGAAGGAAATAACTGCGTCAGAATCACCCGCACAAAATTAGTGGAATGAATACAAATGCAGTCGACACATAGTTGAATATCTCGGAATCACGAATAACTTAAACTGGTGCACACATACGCGAAAAATCTGCGGCAAAGCACTAAAAAGCTCGGTTTTTTAAAACTCATTGTAGATAGATGCGATTGAAAGGTTAGAGAGCGATGTTGTTTCACCTTAAACAGGGCCCATCTGGAATATACAGCGAGTGTATGTGATACAACAGATGAAACGTGTACACACGAACTCGAGAATATGTGCACAAGGCGATACGATTTATTAAAAAAAGCTACAATGAAAAAAAGAGCACTACGGAATTGCACTCAGAAGCAGGTTGGGAATCCTTGAAAGAAAGGACACGAGAAGCCCTTTTACGATTGCATGATAAATTAAGAGAAAGTATTTGCGGAAGACCGGTATTCTGTGACCCTCTACTTACTACTTCGGCCGATTTGACAATGAGCGTAAAATATGAGAAAAAGACGCGAGGACAAGTCGTTTTAGGGACTCATTCTTTCCGCGAACGATACGCGACAACAATTAGCTGAAGAGGTAAATCGAACGCTAGGTGTTTACACCCACTGCCACACGCCGAAAGGCGGCTTGCAGGGTAATTATTGGATGAATATTCATAATTCGTGATACTTAAATCTTTTGGTAACTTGCGAGGTACATACTAGTATTGTAAATCGTTTTATTTCAGTTGTATAAGTAAGATACGTAATGATGTTTTGCAAATTCTATCGAAATCAGAAAAAGTAAAATTGTCCTTCTCCTATAGATAAAGGCACCGACTATAAGAATTTCATATTTATTTCACTGTAGTAAAGAATTGCTGTAAGGTTTCGTGGAGTTTGAATATGGTTATCCTCGATGATATCCTATACGTAGAGAGGGCGGCGATTTGTTTCCTCATACTGGAGACCGTTCACTGTAACGCAGCTCTGATCTCTCGAATGCATTCAAAATTCTCCGTGGAAGATAACTCCTCCAATTACTATCCTTTGTCGGTGGTAAAAGTCAAGAAACCAAAAGAATGAATTTTATTACATGGATATGATCAATGGTAATGTTATTAAAACTTCATTGGATATAAATCTTTTACTTCATCGCCACCAGAAGAAATCACACTTGTTGACACTGAAGATCAATGAGATCGAGTTGACCTTTGTGTCCCTAAATCATCTTCATCATCATCTTCCCATCCAGGTTTAGGCATGCTGCCTGTTACAGCTTCACCACCGTAATCTCGGCCTCATATGCTTCTTTTCCTTAGAGGCTTGTCTTCTAAAACTTTTTTGGGGATTCTTTCTAAAGGCATGCGTTCAACATGCTCTCCCCATCTTTACCTTATTCTTTATGCTGTTACCTCCGTCACTGGCTGCACTCCAACCTTATGTCCTCAATTCTTATGTGGTTCAGACGTGTGCAGCCATTCACAGATCTAAGGAGTTTCATTTCTGATGTTTTTATTTGTTTGTAGTCTCTTTTCCTATGCTCCTAAGCTTCCGATTCATAAATTAATGTGGGGACATCATTGTTTTTTAAAACTTTATCTGTGTTTCTCTTTCAGTTTTTCCTTTCAAGGTCCTCCCTATGGTCCCATACTTTCTTTTGGTACCATACTTTCTTTGGTATCATACGTACGAGCTCGTATAGCTCAACGGACAGAGCACCCGACCGGCAATTTACTCGAGTTCGGTTCCCGGTCCTGTCAGACTTCTTTTCAAGTTCGTTCTTCCCTGGGATTTTTCGTGGGTGCGCACCATTTTGCGCTAGATCACCTATACCCGTCTTCTATGCCCTGAATTCAATTTTTTCTTGGTGTTTTTTTTCCTGAGTTACTTCTCGATAAAGGGTCCATAGAAGAGATTAAACTTAGAGAGTAAAATCGTAGACTTACGTAAATGTTCTCAAACATGTCTAACTCAAGGAATTCGTCACTTTTTTCTATGTAATGGAAGACCAGAAGTTGATCTCTTCTCTCATTTATACTCTTTATGGAAGTCAGAGAGCTTAATAAGATGGTTATAGAGGTATTATCTTACGTTGATTGCGAAAAGAACTGTTTTAAGTTTCTAAGTCAATGTTATACGATACCTTTTCGGTATAGCCCACTTTAAATTACGATTAAATTAGTAATCGAAAAACTTTATATTCATAATATAATTTCATAATCCGGTTCTTTTATACTCTAATCCGATTTTCGATCATGTATGAGATCGAATTTAACAACTCAGATATTTATAGATAGATTTATTCCATATAAGAAAGCTTATTTTACTATTATAGATGCTCCATTATTATGCTGATTATATTGTTGGATTTCTTGCCTGCAGAATCATACGTTTTATCACAAATTTCTAATTTAAATTTACATTTTATCTTCCTTAATTCATTCAGATTGTTATTTATAGTCTCTTAAATATAATTTCAAGAAAACGATTGGTATTTAAATTTAGTGGACAACGAAAATGATGTCCCGACGTAGTGGGAGCGTTTTGAGAGTGTCCTTTGACCTTGGAGGGAGAGACGAAAACAATTTCATAGAAACGGTGATTTCGACGGAGTGGTGGGAACGGGCAGGCGGCCAAAGTATGTGTATGTATCCTTTGGCACGACACCAGTATGTATACATACATATCGAAAGAAGGAGGTGGAATAGGAATCAAGGCTTAGAAAAGAGGAAACGTAGTACTAGGAGAACTGAACATAGATATAAGTTTTACACAAAAGTTACTCGATTCTCGCGGAAAATCTTTGTCGAATCACTAAAGTACATACATTCACCACTCATCTGTGCTCTCAAAATAAGAAAATATATCTTTGTTTGATGGAGAATTTTGAGGAAGATTAGAAAGACGCCTATGGGATGAAAGGAAGATGTTTACATGAACACAATTCTTCAAAATGGTAGCTACTCATTACTTGAGGAAGCAATTTGCATTTGAAGAAAGGAGGCTCTGCTGTGAGAACCAACTGGAGCTGAACCTAACCAAAGGGTCGAAAATGGATGATTCCTGTTGCTACTCGTGAATATTACGACATGCAAATTTTCTTTTTCATCGGCTAAACGCAGTGATACTTTTAAGAACACGATCAAAGTTTTAAAATCCTCTACTGTCTCTCCTGTGTCCAAATCAGACACCAAACCCATCTGATTCGACCGTCTCCTGTACTACGTAGTTTACATTGAACGTTACAAAAATTGTAAGTCGATGGAAGGCAATTAATGGAGGTAAAAATGGAAAATATGTGAGGGGATAACCACAGATGTGGGAAATGAAACAAATTGATTTGCATGTAAATATTCGAAATTGATAAAATAACCTCGAGCCTCCCCATATCGGATATTTTGTAGACCCTTTTATGAGGGCCTCAATACTTATGATCTCTCAGTAGCATAACACAAATTGCTGTTGTTTTTCATTTCAAGAAAGAATTTTATGTTTGCTGAGTAAGTCCTTGTAGAATATTCTCTCAGTATATTACAGGGTTTATGTCACTATATATCAATATCATTTATTATATAATTAGCTTATTACAAAAAATTACAAAAATCGTAGAAATATAGTTACTTAAGTCCTACAGAAGTTAAGCTTGTCAGCCTTATCTCATCCTGAGTCAAGGAGGGCTCATCAAAAGGTGCCTAAGTTTGCATAAAATGTTAAAAAAGTTATAAAAAAGCTTAAATAAAGTTGAACAATATCACATTATTAAGCTATAACATTGCGTATATAATATAGTTGATAATTAACAAAATTATATACTACATATTTTACAATATAACAGAATTTAGAATATAAATTATATTAAAATTTTCAATATCACATATCAACTCTAGTTCAAGAGATTTGCAGCAATCACAATTTTCCTTTTCGGTTCGTCTGGCCTTTCTAAGCCATGTAAATCAAATGGAATTGGTTAAACAAGAGTGGAACAGCTATATAAATAAAGTCTATCCATCTTTCTTAGTAATTTAAAACTCGTTTATGTATTTTCAACGTAGTGAAGCGACTGAGGTTTCTATGGTTCACATTTGTGTATTTTATGAAAATATTCGAACTTTTACTCATTAATTCATAATGAGGCCTCAATTTGATCTTTGCACCTAGGGCCTCTGTTAGGTTAAATCCGCCCATGAAAGAAAGAGAGGGGGAATTCGAGAGAAAGAAATGATGACAGAAAGGCAGTGTGGAGAAACGGCTTATTAAAAAAGTTTCGTCGGTCCAATTCACCTTGTGGAAGAAATGAGAGAAAAGTGGAGGCGTTGAATATTGCGCATCAGAGCTCGAATGAGCGTGGGTGGGGAACCTTTTCAAAAATAGTCTCCATTGCGGGGATTATGTTCTAAAATGATGGTGCGAATCAGCTTCACAAATTCACCCATTTCGAAGCTTTCTTCCGTAAAATCTCGGATCCGGAATCGGATAGTGTTCTGAAGTGGAGCCAAACTAGCAGATCTTCCTGGTCACCTGTGATATTCAACCTGTAATTCAACATTATTGAAATAAACTGTGATTAAATCCTAATTAGCTTAAGCTTTCCAATCCAGTACTTGCATTCCTATGACAATATCAATCCTTTATCTTCTTGTCATTTTATGCAACTTATTATTTTTATTCAACTAACTTGAATCCACTCTCATGTAATGTCTATGATGGAGTCATTCCCAACGAAGTAGAATTGATCTCAGAGAATCCTCAGGACAGTGTATTTGATTCGATTTTTTTCCTAATTTACATCAAAGATTTCTTAGACAACGTAAAGAGTAATGTGAGGTTCTTCGCGGATGCCACTCTTACACACAGGAAAATTCATGACCACATTACATGACCACCTGGACGTTATTTCTAAATGGATTGTAGGTAGATTGGTATTTGAACGTAGAAAAATGGATGAGAAAAAAATTATGAAAAAAATGAGCATGACCCGATCCCCGAATAAAGATGAAGTTGTTTCGGCTGACAAGACTTAACAAGGCTGGCAAGGCTAAGTAACCACGTTCTCAGGGGTAGTCGATCGAGTGTGAAACAAACGTCTTAGTTTTCGCTAGTTCGCGTATTGCTTGTGCACTGTTAGGCGGTGTGGAATCCGCACGAGAAGGGTTTGTTCTTGGTGCTAAAGAGCGTACAGGTTCGAACCTGTAGTCTGATCATAACCATCGAAATCTCTTTGGGATGGAAGAATCGAGTATAGGCATAAACTATTGGAAAAATTGTATAGTACTTATTTCCATGATAAAATATGCGACTGCGTTATTCCCTTAACCAACGACGGCGATTTTGGAAGCTAAACGTCAAAGAGATTTCGCGAGATTAAAGAGAGAACGGATAGCTATCATTTGCCTCTTCTTACACATACTATAAGGAACACAAATCAGATAACTAATCAGGAAGCTCGGTGTTTCCGCACCCCTTGCCATACGCCCTTTGGCGACTCGTTGGCTGTCAATGTAAATGTATCAATAACGACCTTCATTTTCGTCCTAGAATCTCCGCCTTCCCTATTTCCTTTCTAATCGACTTCCCATTCGAATAATCTTCTGTGTTCCGTTGGTCCTTTTTTCTCCTCAATCGATTCCTCGTGGGTTATCTCTACTTCTTGAAAAGAATCCATTTGCATTTCTTCCGATCCCACTTTCTTCGTTTGCTCATTTCCGCCCTCTTTAATCCGTTTCTTTTCCTCTCCTTTGCCGCACATGTTTAGTGGCCTTGTCTCTCACCGCCAACGTATCAGGTTCGAATCTAGTCAAGGACGTGCGTGTTTGTGTCCGTTTTCCCAATGCATATCCCATTACGTCATAGACACGGATGGTCCGTATGCCCAGTAGTGCCCCTCAGTATAAACCCTATTGTATTGTTATCGAGTACTGACAATTACATTACCATCTTACTCCATGCGATAGAAAATACTTTGATGTAGGTTCTAATCAAATCTGCAATTATTTAATTTCTTTTAGTACTTCGAGTTCCTTGTCTCCTGAAGCGAGAGTTCCTCGTAAGTCATCATTGTTATGGAATTTTGTTTGGTGAAAATCAGAGATATTCGATTGTTTTTGAATTTCTACCACAGTGAAAGGCAAAATGCATTTCAACGATTCCTCCAACGCATTTTTTATTTAATGCTTCTTCAAAGTGGCAGTTTGTTTCTGGATCCATCTTTATACTTTCATCGAAAGTTAAAAAGGAATTTTTTTAACCTGAATAAAAGTAGAGCGCTTACGGAGACTTAAAATAATAGCCCAAATATAGATTTTAAAAGTTAAGGCTTTCGTAGCTATTTAATATTCAGGTTCGACAAGAATTCATTCAAATGAGAGAAGACATAGATGCAGATAGGGTTTAGTGCCAATAATTCGTAGTTCAAATCCAGGACAACAGCGTATATGGCTGTAGGGCCAAATGACACTTGTTCCTTATCCCTATCACCGATATCGAAATCTTAACCTTAAGGGTAAGAGACCCTTTAAAAATATTCTCGCTTAAAATTCCTTTTCAGATGACCACCTAAAAATCGATATTCGCTCATATTCCTAAATTTCGGGTTTCTAAAAAAGTTTTTGCCCATTTATGACGATACATAGATTCATTTCACTTTGCGTTCGCTTTCCATCTCCTCTACTCCACTTTCTTCTCATGGACCGCGCCCACTTCTCATTGCGAATGCGACATGGACGAATATGCAAGAGAAAGCTTACAAAGTGGAAGCGACGTTGCCAAATGGCCACTGGAGTGACACCTAATCGGCGCGTGCCTTCCTTACGCAACGAGCAGCTTTGCGCTCGTCGGGGCAGTCACTCGCTCTCTTCCTTGCAGACCAAGAAGAGCCTTCCGCACCGCCGCCCGAGGGCGCGGACTGAAGGGTAAATTGCGCGGGATTAATCGGCCGCCTTAAGCGAAATGTTTTCAACTGCTCCCTTGACATGATTGGACGCTTTAATTGGAGTTGACTGGGAGGTCCTGTGATGATGCTTTAGCGAGGACACGCCAACAGTCTTCCATTTATTCTTCAACTTTGACATGAAGGCGAAGACCTGCAAGGAGGAACGAAATTGTTGAATTTGTGGAAAAACAGCCGCTCCCAATTCCACTTCATACTAGGTTGAAGTTAGCTGAACGAAATATAGGGGCCAACAGCTTATGCGACTACAGACTAGAGGTCTACATGAGCCAAAATTTTGGCCCGCTCGTTATTGAGCCCGAACATATAAGAAATGTTCGCTGACGAGCCCTGACCCGAGGCCTAACTTCTCTAAACGTTCAGGAATCAGTCTTTACGATACATCTGGGATAAATTTATATTGCCTTTTCAATTTTTTTCCTTCAGTGGGTCCTGTTACCATATCCTGATGAATGGGATATTTTTCACCAGCTACACCAAAGTACAGGATAGAGAAAACTTTATTACCTATTAATTAATTTTTTCTCGATCTTTTCCATTGCTGTGATAATATGAAAGTTTTCTGAGGTATGAGTTACGCTGAATAATGACATTGATTAAGTTCTTTCTTTTTTGAAAATTGTTACTCGTAGAGTCATTGTGCTTCACTAACGTAGGCTTGTTCAGCTTATAGCATTCAGTCTCAATGAGGAAAGCAATGTAAAAAATACTTCACTCCTCATTTTGCTTAGTCTCCGCAGCCTTTTCGTCGCTGATTGAGGAGGGGATAAGGTTAGGACAAAGGGATGAGGTTCAAAGCAGCCCTCGGGCTGAATATTGTACAGACAGATTCCTTCAGTAAGTAAAATGCCTTTAGAAACTTTGAAGCTGCTACAAAGATAACAGAAACTAAAATATGCTGGTAAATTCTATTAGGAAATAGAAATTGTTTTAAACGATAATTTACTCCTAATCTAAATCAGATTTATTGTACCGTGATATTTCGATTACCATCATCATCTTCGGTGGACATGGCACACGTTGCTTTATCATATCTGTGTTATCAGGCCTGGGTTCTCCGATTTTATAGAAAAAAAAGATTGCGAGTAAAGACGTAGCAACTTTAAAAGGTCTAAATAAGAACAAAAAAACAGCTTGAAAACGAATAATACCTTCCTTCCCAAATTATAATGAGGCCCAAGCCCGGCGCGAGCCAAATAACTGCCAGCTTTACCCAGCCCGTGCAGATCTCTGCAATAGGCAATGGCGTGGAGTAAAACCTACCCTCTCGCCTCAGCAAAAGATAAGAATATTATTTTATTTAATCAAACAATAATATTTTATGCAAAATATGTCCTTTTAGATTGTTAATTTTTTTAATTAAGGCTGATACGTATTTTATCCGCAATCATTTCCCCCGAATGCTACGCTGCTTGATATACGAGCACATGTTTGGTGTAACACACTATATCGCCTCACTAACTGAAATATCATATGGCTCACGTTCTTAGTTCATTCCCAAGGGCTTCAGATTCGGTTCTAAGAATATATATGAAAAAAGAATGGAAATGGAGCAAAATAATTAGTTGTGGATGTTGAGAACTGAATTTTCATCGACGAAATAAACAGTCATTGTTTCAACAGTCAAATCTCATACTGAATGCTCATACATAACTTCTAGCATGGTTTCTATGGTGAGCCTTAAAACAACATAAAAAGGCGTGTCAGAAGAATTGGAAAGAGTGCTAAACAATGCAAGTAAACACCATATTTAATAAAATTTACGTACAAGATTCCCACAAACTAATAAAAAGATTTTGAAGGCCCACATAGATCATGCCATTATCAGGTGGAAAGACGAAGGCTTAAATTTTGGGACGATATTCTCCTTTTCATTTGGAAGTAGAAAAGCAATAACTGCAGGGTAGTAGCCATCTTGTTCTGAAATAAATTTAAGCTCTACCGCAGTGTGTTCGGATTTTATTAAGGGAAGTTGAAAAGGCGATGGAATGGAATTTAGTCAGTTTGTGGAAATATAGGCGATGAACCATGGATACTTGCGATAAACAGCGATTTGAATGCAATCGTTATACTTTAATAAGCAAGTATCTAAAAAGTCTTAAGATTCACTAGTTGTAATCAAAAGTGAAGCGGATGGAACCAAGAAAGAATAAGGGATGGGCTAGTCTTAGGGGAGCCATTCCATCGGCAAAATATGTTACCCATGTACATACCAATATTCTGTAATTAAAGAAGACCAAATATAATTATTTTTTCTCCGGGAAAGTCCGCGAAGTTTTATGCATAATAAAGAGAAAAGGAGAGAACAATAGCTAAGGCATAGGACTGAGTGTAAATTTCATCATTAAACAGAAAATAACTATGGCTCTAACAGATTTCAATTCAACACGTTAGACCGTCGAAGGTGTACAAACTTTGCAAAGTCTTGCACTTTTCCTGTATTTTCTACGCCTGAAGTCCTGCGGCACTTTTGAGAAAGAAATTGGTCTATCTTAGACAAATTTAGAAATTTGTAACCGTTGCTTTAAATTTTGATACATTTGACAACTTAAGCAATTTCAATCCAATTTCACCGCAATGTTGGAACTGATTTTCACTGAAAAATAACACAATTTGCAGCTTGCTAATGATCACCGTTTTTAATTCACTCTTCGCTAATTTCTACTTCCTTTTCCTCACCTATTATTCCCTTAACAGGAAGTAAGATCTGCTTCTTAATCAATTAATGACAGTTTGCTTTCTAACCTTTCCTCCCACTTTTCGAGAGTATATGTAATGTTTTTTTTTGTATTCCTTAACATGACAATAACCTAACGTCAGAAGCAGTTGCGGAATAAGACATTTCACTGGAAACTTCAATTGTTTGAAATTTGTTAAGTTGAATACCATACATGCTTTTAATACATTCTCCTGGTCGCTATTTATGGATACCAATTGGTAAAACTCTAAGAAATAAATATAATTAAATTATTTAGCTGCAATGTAAAAGGATGAATTAGATAAGTAACTTTCTCCAAAGTTTTTATTTCCATAAGATTAGAAGTTTCGACCTTACCTGCCTATTAGTACACGGCCAAAAGCGGTTGTCTGCTGGTAATAAACATAGTTGAAAAGTAACAATTCTTATTCATTCCTTCGGAATGGAAATGAATATCCACAATATCACTGCTGCATCTGTGGCCTTTATTCAATATAGAATTGCGAAGGACGGAAGATTGTTATGTTGTCCTTCGGAGTTGAATTAACGAATACTAAACTGTGAGGGGACACATTCTTGTATCATTTCATCACAAAGTTGCTTGGCTTTATTTAGTCAGGCAGTAATAAATTAAGCTTCGGAGGATAAAAATTAATCTAAGTTTAGTCAGCTGACCACGTCGTCATATCTATGAGTTCATCATAGCAGGAAGGGAAAAGCAAAAACCTAACTATATAATAACTTAGCTATAAATAATACTTTCTGTTTATTCATGCAAACATATAGCATATGAAAGTCCGAAAGCAGAGGAATATGAAGGTCTAAAAATATTTAAGTCACGATTGCTTAAGATGGAGGCTCGATAAAGAGAAAGATTATCTCTTCAAATGTGAAGGATTATCGTAAAGTTCAAATAAAGTGTATCAACAAGGGTTTTGACTCGGGGGAATTTCTGTATCCGAAAGGATGACTGAGATTATATTTAACTGAGATTGCAGGAGATCGTTGTAGATCAGTCAAAAAGTCGGATATCTTTGGAGGAAGCCAATGGCTTTGGTATTAAAATACATCTAATCTCCCATAATGTTGGAATGTAGTCACTTCCAATGAATTATCGGAGTTTGGCTGAAATGCTTCTCAGAAAAAATAATCTCCGATAGTAACGTAGAAAGCGTCCAAGAAACCCCTAAGTTTGTTTTTCAAACTAATTTGAATTAAATTTGATTGTAAACATTATTTTCTCAAACTTATGTTTACACTATTTCGGACAGTTGAAGCTCTTCCCAGATAAACCCAAAGAATGATAATTCTTTAATAAAGTCTTTATTTATGCGAATTTTTGGTCTATTAAGACCACTCTTACAATTAACCCTGATAAAAACAAACACAAACATCCATGCCCTGAACAGGATTTGAACCCGGGACCTCGGCGTTGTTAGGCTAGCACCCTAACCACTACGCCACCGAGGCCGGCAAGAACTTCTAATAATTTTGTTCATTATTGGTTTCATTTGGTAGTTTTTTATTCACCGCTGAAAACTAGCTGAAAGCTAGATGTAAAAACATTTCTGTTTCCTAACATTTCTTAGGTTTTCCACGAGCGTGCAGTGTGATTTCTAAATCCGCATCCTTTGAAATAATTTTCTTGAGTAAAAAATGCTTTGCTATTCATGTAATATGATTTCTAAAATTTCCAAAATTTCATCTTCCACCCTGACGAAAGATAAACTGTAGATACGGATTATAATACTATAGGAAATAAGTTGTAATGACGTATTTGCTTACTCGAAGAGGTAATATCCAGCAACGATGATGTGCAAAGTGTTTAAACGGATTTATACCACTTGACAGGGGAGAATACCAATCAGAAGAATTCGCTAACGTTCGCGAAACTTTTTATTCTAATTTGCCCCCCTGACTTCTGAACACATTTCAGAAAAAGAGCGAAATATTAAACCAAAAAAGGAAAAAATAAATAAATAAGAAACGCAAAAAGAAAGTGCATTAAATATAAAATAGTAATACAACTATAAAAAAAAGATAAAGCAAAAAAAAAATTTTAAAAAAAACAAGAGTAATGAAAGAAATAAAAATGGGAAAAAAAAATTGAACCTGACTTGTTTGCTCATATGGGTCACCTAATATACCAAAATGTCAATCAGCCTGTCACGTCACTTATTCAACAGTGCAAGACAGGCCATAAGGTCTAAGGGTCATCATCGAAGCCGAATATTAAACCAAACGCACGGGAAAACTATTTGGACCCCGCTGAAATGACTTCGATTTTCGTGTCGTGAGATATTAAAAGCACGCGAACGAGACTCCTGCATTAAGAGCAGAGGGTCACGGTCACTTGCACATTGGCCGTGTTCCGTATCGAGGCAATCATTGCCATCAGAAGAACTGCTTGAGACGACTGCTGGAGTTATTTGCTTTTACCGTTTATCTCCGCGAATTAAATATCGTCATCGATTGCATGCACCAGCCTCCTCAAACGTGGCTTTTGAGAAATAAAAACTCGATGCTCTCCTTTCAAGGAAGCGCCTATCGAGGAGTTATTTATTCCCACGTCGGAGATATTTATGCCCTTCGGTTTATTCAATGTCAGCAATATTCACTTCTACTGATCAATCCATTTGCTGCTTTTAGAGCTTGCGTGGCTCCCGAGTGAAGGTTTATGAACAAATTTACCATGTTGATGAGATAGCGCGTATATTTATATATTTGATTTATTTTCCGGTATCCTCACAAACTTCAATTTATTGGACAATTACAGGAGAGGTATCAACAGTAACAACAGACTGGCACACACGACCATTTCCTAACCAGATATATCCGATTAGCCTGGACTCGAACGCGGGAACTTGGGTATATAAGTAAATGTACATATTAAAATTGCATTCTAAATAAAAATCCAACAGCTATATAACAAAATTACCATAAATACTTCACTCAAATCAATCACTGTTGTGGGCACGAATTGTCGCTAACTACCGGCTGGGGTTATGGTTATTGGTTGTGGATTAAGATGCTGCGACGTCTCCCTGAAAAAGGAATATAATTCATGAGTTCACATTCCTTCCATTATTTGAGGGCTCTGTAACAAGCAGAAGTCACTTTTCAGGGGTATCCAAGCTTCTTCCCCAAGCTGGCCTCATTATCTTTTATAGTTTTTAAGGGTCTCGGTCAGTACACATTTTTATATTTTGAAATTAACGATAATTCATTTCATTGTACTAATTGTCCGATTCCTAGTGCAGATTCCTACCAGAATTTGCTTTACTTCCATCAAGTGCTAACATAGAAAATTGTATGAAACCTTTTGGAAAGAACAATCTAGCATGCTAACCACTCCGCCACCGCGGCCGGTGATTCTCAAACCGTTCATTTGACACCCGTGAGTGAATTGCGTAAGTTAACACTCATAATGGCGTCGGCGGGGTATGAACATGCGACCACTGTGATGGAAGAGCTCTACGCTAAGTCGTCTTCTATGTTTTATTCTGCATTTTCTCAACTGTTGTTACCTTACGCCAGCTATATTGAGATAGAATGCGTTTTACAATCTATCAATTCTCAATTATACAACCCTAAGATGTAATATCGAACCATCGAATCGAAATGAATCGAAAATCTCAATGTCATCCCGCATTTTTGTCTATCGAAAGAGCAAGTGATTTGATTGAATAAGCTTCTCCATTTCTTGATTGCTCGCTGATATTCTTTATCAATAGCCGTAATCGCGGAAGAAGTTCAGAACCATTTCGGAACTACATAGCATCCGCAGGAAGATTTTTCCCTGCCGCCACCGCGGACGCTCAAATGGTGAACTGTGCATGCTGGAGTTCCAAACTGGTTTTAAGAGCCCTAATAATTCAAAACTTCGAAACATGTAGCATAAGTAGGTTAAACTAGAGTGACCAGGTCCAAAAAACAAGAATGCAGTACAAAGTGGAAAGAAAAGTGTCAAGTTCTTCACTATCCTGCAAACGTGGCCACTTCCGTATTCCTAACCCATTCCCCTCCGAAGTGTCATTTCTCCAACCTTTGAATTGTTACGTAACAGTCACGCTTGCGTTCCCCTCTTGACATTCCAAATATTTTCTGGTCCTTATCCTTCTCTATCCTCTTATTAGGATCGAATTCGATTTAGGGATTCACATTGGCTTTCCACTCTCAATTTACGCAAAAGAATTGCTTCTTTTAGTTACGCATATGAATATCTCCGTAAAAATTGTGGAATTGGAGATTCCTTTACACTGCTCCGCAATACTTGACGTAAGTTCGACTGGATAACATTTTCACCTGAAATATTCAAAACATACACTTTTTTGCTTCTGCGAAAGTTAAGGAATAATTTTTAATTGAAATTAACTTAACTTTAAAGATTTTCAGGGGATAGACTTCGGGAATACATTACGAGAAAGGGCCTTTTCAATAACCCTCAGCTCATTTCTTTCCCATTTGGAATCTTTATAAGTTACACATCGACTTAGATAATATATTTTCCGGTGTATGAGGATTCTGTACCGCTCTTCAAAATAAATCCTGAGACAACAACATAACGTAAAATTTATATTACTTATTAATTGATAAGCTGCGCAAATTATCTCGAAAAGTACGATGAAATAAAAATAAATGTTAAACAAATTATTAGAAAATTAGAGGTGTATTTTACTTCAGAGACTATATTACATCTTATGTGATTTTTATAAATTGTTTAGAACGGATCACCGCCAACCATCAAATCAAGATATTCTTTCTAAATTATTTTTACATCGACTAATATATATTTGACATTATTGACAAGAAGAATTGAACTCCAATTGGGAATGTCTTATCTTTCGCTTCCTCTTCGGGAGGGATCTGCTTTCAATTTTTCTCTTCGAATGGACGTATTATTTCAGACTTCTGTTACGAAAGACGTTAGTTACGAAAACTCCATGCTTCAAAAGTTACGAAAACTCCATTCTTTCGAAGAAAACATGCAAAAGTTATACGTACGTGGATAAAGTTTGCCACTGTTAAATGAATGTGTGATTTTTTCAACTTTCGATTGACTCATAAATGACTTGAGGTATTCAAATGAATCGATAAAATCAGTGTCGTAACCAAGTTTTTTCTCAGTAGAATCATCCATGAATAAAGATGATAGATCTTATCCTTGGGAGTATCGCTGACATTCTCTTCATTGGTTTAAACTCGTTTAAAATAGTATTGTTTTATTGTTTCCTTTTCAGAAGAAAAATTAAATATAACTTCTGAGTGGCAGTCAGTATTAAGCAGTTGAAAAATTGGTACTCATGTGGTCGGGATTACTTCGCGGTTATTCGTTGCGATTCCAATAATATTACTAGTTTTTCTATTTTCTTGACTTTATAAAGTGTCTTTTTTATTTACAACCTTATTAGATTATGCAAATTTGCCGGCTTTTACTTAATCCAGTGACTTCCATTACAGATATTGGGCTGGGTTGTACAGAACTACTAAAGCTTTAATGGTGGTCGGCGGCTGAAGACCAAAGTTACTCGTCTCTTTCTATGGACGCCCGCCATTTATCTCAGAGGCAGAACAGAGACACTAACCAAGGGCCAAGTGGGCAACGCGTTCGACTTTGGTGAAAGCGGTCCCGGGTTCGATTCCCGGTGGGGGCTCACGTACAAAATGACCTTAGCTGTCGAAGCACTTTTAACCATACTACTACGACACCAGCCAATTGTCAGCAATTTTTCACAGTATAATTTCTTTGAAATTACATGCTTTAGATAGTATTTCTTAAGTGAATCCTACTTTCGTCCAAATACGACCAGTCGGTTGGAATCAAACGTGGTCGTGAGTCGACGTCTATCGGTACTATGCACTCATATTCAGCAATTTTTCCTTAATAAGGCTCAATCCTGGAAATTATGAATTAAAGTGCGAAATGAAAAACATACATTTTTTGAGGAAAAAGTATTTTGCACATAGCATAACGCGTAGTACAGGATCGTGAGCACAAAATAACAGGTTAACATTGACGAAAATGACATTTCCAGAAGGCAAAACCAAAATAAAACTCGATATATTGAAAATAAATAAAAGACGTGAATATAAAAGAAATTGATATTTAAGTCATTTTGATCGCTGGTTGAAAATTGTTTTAGCGTATTTAACTTAACGAAAATTTTGTTATGCACTAAAGTAAATTGTAGTACCTTATGTTAATGTTAAGAATGTTAATGTTAAGAATGTTATTACATTTCACCCGCAATACATTCAAATTTTTAGTTAACGAAATCCCAGGGTTTAGAAATTTACATATTAGACGGGAATGTAGTCCCTAGTTATAACCAGGGGCGGAATTATAATTAGGCGCAATAGGCGCCAGCTGAGAGCCCCATCTATACGGGGGCCTAGAAAAGACTGAGTTTAAAGATTCTCAGTAAATTTTTTTGGGTTTTCGCTTCCAGAAATAATATTATATTTGTTGAGTATGTCTACATAATATGTTTTTAGGACATATTAGATTGTTAAGTCTACCCATCATTCTTTGTAATTTATAGAAATACTATGCATTGTATTTCAAAATGTTTATTTATGCCGGCCGTAGTGAAGTGACTGAGGTTTTTATGAGATGCATATTTGTGTATTTTATGAAAAATTCGAAATTTTACTCATAATTCCTTGTAGAGGCCTCAATCTAATCTTTGCGTCTAGGGTCTCTGATAGTTTAAATCCGCCCCTGGTCACAACCCATCCGGGACATGTTCATTGGCATCTTTTCAAATGGTTTCTTTTCCTTTTAAAAAATACCGATGTTTTCCTCGAAGATATGCAAGGCAGTGATGAACGAACCCCAACTTGGAGGAGAATTTAAGCTAATTAAAATATGGCGATTTGAGGTCGAAGTCTTTATAAAGGGGAAGGCAGAGATCATAGGTTGGAGGGGACTTCCCAATGAATTTCAGAAAATTCTTATCTGAGTTCTCGCTGCCGGACGCCATTGTTGCTATGCAGAGTGAATAGCCATGCGACTATTTCATCGCTTGATTGGGGTGTTATTTACTTTAGGAGATGGAGTTCTTTTAAAAGATCACTACGCCGTAACCTTGGGGTGATAATGGGTTAAAATAAAATTATATTCATCATTCAAATCATGAAATGTTTTTTTTTGGGCTTCGAAAGGAAACTGAACCAATTCAGGTATATGAATGATAATCAGCTGATGTTCGTAGAAAATACAGAATATATCGTGCCTTCAACTGTTCTTGAGAGTGAACATATCGTGAATACGTAGGGAATACTTCTAAATGCCCCGGAGTACGGTTAGGTTACATGTTACACGATAGGGATGTAGACGTGTCCTCACTCAGAAAGAGCGAGATTACAAAGCGGCCGTAGAGGAAAACCTCTCAAGGAATCATAGGTTATTGGTCATCATATACAGTCAAACCTTTTATTGCGAGCTTAATTCGTTCCGTATATGTGCTCGTAATCCGAAACACTCGTATATCAAAGCGATTTCCACATAAGAAATAATGGAAACAGATGATTTGTTCAAAAACCTAAAGGTATTCATATACATAATAATGATTATTTGGAAAGTAGTGATCACGTGACGCTCGGCAGGCAAAACAGCGTACACATATTCCATGTATTGCTCGTATTACAAGATCTCGCTCGTAAATCAAGTTATAAAACGTAATTAAAATATTTGCTCTTCTTGAAAAACACTCGCAAACCAAGTCAATCGCAGACCGAGGTGTGACTGTATATAATTACCACATCTCAATCCTCATGCAATAATTTGATGACACCTTCCAGACAGTGAGCACAATCACCGACATTGATTCCGATCTGTCACACAAACCTCTTTCGATGTCTACAACCAACATCACCGCGTGTTCCTGCCAACTTCACGTAGTCGGCACTTTCCATAAGAAATTCTCCACTTACCCTTTATGGGCTCTCGTCAGGGACGTCACTTGGAAAGCAGACAACGTAAGTCACTATCGATAGAATACGGTGCTGGTGAAATACTGGAGGATATGACTAGAGACAATTATAACTCGATAATATTTAGAAGATTCAGATGAATAGGAATTCTGAAGTGAAACGTCTTCCTTAAATGATAAATGACATAGGCGAATGCAGAGGAAAGGCGATCGTGCTTGGTTATTTCGTAATATGCACTATTGATTTACCTAGAATCTGATTAGGAGCTTGAATTTAAATTCAGATTGTGATTTTTTTATGGTTACTATGCATTTACTACATCTATCAAGACAAAATGGCGTTTAAAAGAAACTGGAGATGTGCAATAGAAAGAAATTTTCTAAAATCGCCCCCTCCCCTTAGAAAGTACCGCTCCCTTTGGCATGTTTGCCTTAGAGAGGTTCTAGATCCATCCCTGAGTAGTTATATATTATAGCCTCTATTTTATTGATATAGTATAGCTATATTCGGCAGCACGTTGATTTTGATTCTACACATACATAAACATAACACAGTCAACATAGTATTCATTTAATCATTAATGAATAAATTAGATAAATACCAAAGGGATTCTCGTTTGAATGCTGTTTCGTGGTTTCATGTTTTTCAGCGGTCGAATAAAAAATGTTATACGTATTTTGAGCCAATGTAGAATACGCACTGATCGCATCAGTAGCAATTGAAAAGTTTTTGTTAATTAGGACACGTTTTAGAGGAATAAAATGTGTTCGTGATTGACATTACATTATGACCTATTATTACTATTCACCAATATCATTATTCACTATTTATTACGACTTCGGCCAATATATTACCAATTCGGCATGTTGTGGGGATCAAAAGTCTAGAATCGTGCACAAATCAAGGGTGTTAGGTATTCTGTGGTATATTCAGCAGAAATTAAGATTTTCTGGAAAATATCCTCGCCCTATAATGGAAATAACATAATATTAGGGAATGAAAAAAATTTTTGGAGGAAAAAATATCTTCAATCGGCTTCTTATTCCGATCAAGGTTTAGAAAAGTTTTCCGTATTCACCTGTTTTGAAGCTCGAAGTTAATAATTTTTATAATTTAGTACTGATATTCATTCGTTGTTGCTTGTCAGTTATTATTGCGAGTCCACTGGGAAATTAATTCTTTTCTAATTTTCATATTCACATTCCTTGCACTTACATTCTAAACTGTTCATCGAATAAAATCCTCAGCTAGTTATGGCACATGCTTCCAGATATAATCACCACGCTCGTAGAAGTACAATACTACCTATATGTTAGCGGCACTATATATTATAGCACTATACTCTATTCTTCTTCTGTGTGCATATATGAGTATATAAATGTTGCATTCATTATGCTAGAACTCTGTGATTTGTCGTATTGCCGAAAATTTAAAATTACACACGTTTGCAAGAGATAGTCGACCTTCTGACGCATCCCTCAGTGAATTGATCCTTTCATGATAATTATCCCCTATGAGAGCTCATTTTATTAATACAACTCATTCCACATAAAAGCTCCCCCATCTCGTTGTCTTGCTTCAGCAATGGTCGAGATTAATGTCATCTAGTGGACGTCCGCCCGTAGGGCCCCAGAAACCACAGTGAATGGGCCCCCACGTTGAGAGCTAAACATGAATAGGGAGGGATTTCATCAATTACTCCAAACGATTGACAAAGGATGCCTGAATTGATGCACTAGTATCAATTGAAGATGCGGTGGTATTGTAACTTTGTCGGCGAAAACGATTCACTACGGATCAGAGGAAATCTTTTATTATGATGAAACTATCTATGAAAAAGTTTAATTTTCTTTTCTAGTAGGCCGTCAATGTTTGGTGTTTGCTGTAATCTCAGAAGGTTTTCCTGTGAGGAGTTTGATCGTTCCTCGCATCGAAGGAGAAAGCAAAGAGCATTGAAACGATGAGGTATCGGATGAATCTCCAAAGCCATTCTTTCTGCTGAAATTGTGAGGTCAAAACTATGGAATTTAGAAACAAAACTTCTCGAAAGAAAATCTCCTTATTGATTCAACCGTCAGACATTTTCAATATTTGAATATTTACACTCTTCGTGTGTAACTGCTTAATTTAGCTTGCCTTCTGATACTTTTCCATTTGTAGTTAGATATTATCCTCGAGAATGATTACAACTGATGGTCTTTTTCTTTGTTCTAACAAAATCACATAAAGGAATTAAGCGAAAGACTGCCCTCAATTAGTTGCAGATGTCACAGGTGTATCATGGATACTCGGTTTCAGATACTTTAATGGTGGACTTGTAACTTGTGTTCAAGTTATATATAAAATAATGTATTTTGACAGTCGATCTAAATTATGAGCCCTCTTGGCTTCCGGACAAGTAGGCAACATGTTCGACCTTGGTTAAAGCGGTCCCGATGGAGCCTACGTGCGAAAATGTCAAGAACTATACCACTAAAAATTTGTGATTGTAGGAGCTGAAATAACTAAAAGAAAATGTTAATTTTGCAACCTTCAGATTTTCAGAGGAAATGTTGCGCTGAAAAATGGGTCTTGATAAAAAAAATTTAATTCTAATCAGCAATTGGTTCTCCGAGTAGACGAATACGATCAATTAAATTAATTAAGGTTCTAGACAGTTTCAATTTATTTATTTGCGAGAAAACTAATTAATTGACAACTAACACACCGGTATTAATAGAATTATTAAGGATGTCAATAAAAATATTCCGTCTATTCGTCCAGCAATTCAGTTCAGTTCTTCATCTTCTGTGAATGCCTCGGAAATTTAAAATATTCTGTTTTAGTCTCGTGTATGTGAAATTTATGATAGGAAGTTCGAGGTTTTATACATCGACTTATTTTTCTTTATTTAATTTAGCGATTGGATTTGAGTTCTTACATTAAACTTTAATTATTTTTGTTTTCATTGCATTTATCACAATAAGCCAGAAAGATATACTTAGCCCTATTATGTATAGAAAGTTGAAGTTCGAATTTGTTAGGCTTATTTACAAAAGGAATCCAGATTAACATCAGAGCAGTAAATTTAGCTCTCAGGTGAGGCACTTTTATCAATAACGGCATTTTCACCTTAATTATTGTGTAGCTACAGTGGAAAACAACGATATATTATCTGAATTTTGAAATTTAAGTTTAGGGAAAGCTCTGGGGTGGATTTAAGCTTTCAGGTCTAGGTGCATAGATCAGATTGAGGTCCCTACTAGGAATTATGAGTAAAAGTTCGAACTTTTTCTAAAAAAAAACAAAAAAATACATCCCATAGAAATTTCAGTCGCTTCACTACAGCAAGAATAAATAAACAAGAGTTGAATGACAATGCATAGCATTTCTATAAATTAAAGAAAGATTGATGAATTTTACAGTGACATAAGCTATGTAATACATCAGGATAGAATATTCTATAAAAACCTAATTTAGACTTACTCAACAAATATAAATTAAGGAAAGGTTTGAATACTTTGCAGGATAAAGTCCTGCTGCTGATCCCAAAGGAATAACAAGTGTGAAAAATATAAAATTCTTTCTTGAAGCAAAAAACAAGGATGATTTGTTGCATGTTACTAAGAGTGATTACACAGTCTTAGTAAAACCTCCCAAATGGATGAGGCCTTCAGCAAGCGCAAATTGCACCTAATTATCATTACATACTTATCTCAAAGGGGGTAGTTAAAAGATGACAGGAGAGTTGAAGAAGCATTCCATTAATTGGAGGCCCCCAGTGAAGTGTGAATATACACTTAGTAGTACAGCATAATTTAGTGATTTTCAGGAAGGTTTTATGGACCTCTGCAAGTACACTGCTACAAAACATAGAGATTTAAAGACTAGAATTAACTAATATTTGTTTTATTAAAATAGACTAGTATAAACAAGTCAAAATTAGATTTAATTCAAAATACTGAAACAAAATATAAAAATATAGTAAAATTTACAGACGTTGGTGATGTGTTGTGGAAATACTCCATGTTTGAATGAAATGAGACTACTTTTCCTACAGGATTTTTTTCATAGACATGACTAGGTTTCTGTGAATGATCTGAATGATGGTGATCATTCACTGAAACCTGGTTGTTTCTGTATAAATATCCTGTGGAAAAAGTACAAAGTCTCTCTTCCTTCAAACATAGGTCAAATGAATAAGCTCCTATGCATTCAATTATGTTCAAATAAAAAGTATTAGATACATATGACACAGGTAGAATTTCAGTTATGAATTTTTGGAGTAGTGTGTTATACACTGATAAATGCATTTAAACTTAAGAGATTAAATTGCAAATGACAGCTTCAGTTTTGTTTAACATCAACCAGTTTCTAGATTACTATGTTGAGACTGACCTTCCAAAATCTAGACATACTTTTAATTATAACAAATGAATTCAGAATCTTCATAAAGTTCTCTGAAATTAGAGACAGGAATATTTAGCAGACACCAAAAGAAAAATAGACTTTTTATAAAATTTTTATTTTTAAGAGAATTTCAAACAATTCAATAACTCTAAATAAACATTAGATAAAATATTTTATAAACAACTTTTATATAAGACATGTACCATTAAACTTTACTAACTTTTAATCAATTAAAACGATCAATCAAATAAATACTTCTTTTTTCAAACCATCAATCATCATTGATAAATTATTATTAATTAAAATACTGATAAATTTCAGGAACCTCTCATCATATTAAATGATGAATTTACAGTTAATACTGCTTTTTAAAATTATATATTCTAATTGAGGAAAAAAATGACTAAGTCATAGCTACCAATTGGTGATTAAATATACTTTGGCAGAAAAATTGAATATAATTTCTAAAATAATAAGATAGAACGTAACTCTCAAATAATTTACTCTTCAAAATCAAAGTCAGCTGATTTCTCAGAAGTAACAGAGGCTGCATCTTCTTCATTTTCTTCTTTGAAAATATCTACTGATGCCCTTCCATCTGAGTGGGCAGATGAACTAGCTCCCACCTGATCCTCTCCATTGTCCACAGCAGCTCTACCACCAGTCTGCTCTCCCTCTCTCACTTTGTCACCTTCTTCGTTGGTACTTTCCCCCTGAATATCTTCTTCAACTTCTATTTTTTCTCCCTCCTTTTCAATATTGTCTTCTTCCTCCAAATCTATGGTTTTATCCACTTCTTTCAGACTTTCTTCCTCTAGCTGTTCAGTACTTTCCCCCTGAACATCTTCTTCAACTTCCATTTTTTCTCCCTCCTTTTCAATATTGTCTTCTTCCTCCAAATCTATGGTTTTATCCACTTCTTTCAGACTTTCTTCCTCTAGCTGTTCATCAAGGATCTCTTTGTCCTGACAACTATCAATGACATTTCTATCTTTTTCCTCATCATTGCTACGTTGTTGAGCTTTTGATGAACTAGGGCTGCCCTTCCTTGCAGCATGGGCAGTAGAAGATGAAGCTTTCCCCCTCTTTGAATCTTCATCATGCTTGTTCATGTCCTTTGTTTCCATCTTGGTTTTGCCTTCATCCCTCTTGGTTAGCTTAGCTCTCTTAGCTTTGTCTTTTTCTATTGCTTTCTTCAGCTTTCCATGATGATCAGATTCCTCAACTTTCTGAGTTCCTTCACTGTTATTTGTTGTCTCAGCTCTCCCTGGATGTCCCTTGTTTTCCTTGGTCCCTGTCTCCTTCTTTGAATCTGAATGTATTTTCTTTTGTGCCACATCAGACATACCTTGTTTAGAAACATGTTTTTCTTTTATCTTTTCTTGTTTAGAACTCTTCCTTCCTGTCTCTTTTTGTACTTCGTGTCTTTTTTTGAAGGATTCCTTATGCTTTTCACTGCCTTCACTTTTGGAAGTATCAGATCTGTTTGATTTCTTCTGAGATTCTTTTGGACGGGAAGATTGGAGCTTCTCAGATTTTTCTTTCATAGAATCTTTTAAAGTGTGCATTTCCTCTCTCTTATCTTTAGATTTATGGCTTGTATCCTTTGACTTCATACTCCACTCAGCCTTCTTGTAGCCCATAAAACCTGAACCTTTATCATCTGGTTTGGGGTCTTTCGAGCTGGATGAATGTCCCAACCTATGTTTCCTTTTTTCTGAATCTCTGTTGGAATTTTTCTTTTCTTTATTTTCCTTTTGTTTATCTCTTCTTTTGTCAGCTGAAAAGATGAGGCAATTCATTATTTAGAGGAGATGTGTAATAATAATAGAGAATTTTAGTAAGGAAGAATAAGTCAATGATATAATGATAACAAATCCATTCTGTGAAATTGAAAGCTTATGGCCTCTGAATGCAGAATCGCAACAGACCAAGGGTAAAGCAGAGGGGGTTGTTAAACACAATCATTTCTTATGAAGCAATATGTAACTGGAGTTAACTTTCAATCTAAAAATTTTACCTTCTTCCTCATAAAATATGACTGTGGGGAAAGTGTGTGATGCAAGTCCAGTTAACTCAAAAAAGGGTAGTAAGAATCTTGAGTGAATCCAAAACCCCTGAACATTGCCACCCTCAAATCCTTGAATGACTGTCTACAGCCTAAAATCACTCATTACTATATGATTAAAAAGAATCACATGTTTTAGGGATACTATTCCTATCTATTCATAATTTTAAATCTAGATCTGCAAAACAACCTGGAACCATATTGATCACATGAAACCTTCACACTGTCTATTTGTGCCTTAAAATGTTAGATAAGTCACCTGAGAACTTTTTATACTGAATGTAATATATTTACTGAAAAGTGGTTCTTCCGCTGAACTAGATCATTCTGATAGAGGAGTCATTACTCAAACAGTATAAGTTTCTCTACAAGTTTGAAGGAACAGAAAAATATGGAATTGGTGTTTTTGTTGACAATTTTACTTCACAACTTAAAACTGTTCTTCACTATCCAGCAATTTGACCTTACATGCATAAAAATGTGAGATGCAGAAACTGAGAAATTCATTCAGAAAAGTGCTAGCCAGGTACCTCAGAGTCATTAAAATATATGCACAAGATTTGATGATAATTTAAAGAAAGAAAGATCTGATGGATATTTCTGTTCATATATTAAAACTAATTAGGGCAAAAAGGAAGGAAAATGAACAGAAACCGTGCTGGCTGGTCTCAGGATTAGGTGTTTTTACTGACTATATAAATAAAGAGTAACTGAAAGTAGTGTTTTACTAATGTTACCATTCCTAGATGTAGAAGAATACTTTTGGATATCTTTGTTTTTATACAAGAAATAGCATCAAAACTTCCATCTCTTGCCCTTAGCTTATTGAATTTACTGTAAGCCACATAAGTGGCTCTCACTAAAATAAAAAATAATTCTACCCTATTTTTTCGGTATCTTTTTGCTGACAGGGATAGAGAGCTAATTTTATGCACCAAGGCACCTGAAAAACAGCACTTTTTGTAAATTAGGAATACAGTAAAACCACTATTTAGTGAATCGCTGGGGACCAGACTAAATTTTCATTAAATAGAGGTTTTCATTAAATCGAGGTTTTCTATTAAAATGTTTTAATTTATATTTTCTACTTTTATATTTATTCAATATACAATACCATAATTACTCTGGACCTCTGCAAGTACACTGCTACAAAACATAGAGATTTAAAGACTAGAATTAACTAATATTTGTTTTATTAAAATAGACTAGTATAAACAAGTCAAAATTAGATTTAATTCAAAATACTGAAACAAAATATAAAAATATAGTAAAATTTACAGACGTTGGTGATGTGTTGTGGAAATACTCCATGTTTGAATGAAATGAGACTACTTTTCCTACAGGATTTTTTTCATAGACATGACTAGGTTTCTGTGAATGATCTGAATGATGGTGATCATTCACTGAAACCTGGTTGTTTCTGTATAAATATCCTGTGGAAAAAGTACAAAGTCTCTCTTCCTTCAAACATAGGTCAAATGAATAAGCTCCTATGCATTCAATTATGTTCAAATAAAAAGTATTAGATACATATGACACAGGTAGAATTTCAGTTATGAATTTTTGGAGTAGTGTGTTATACACTGATAAATGCATTTAAACTTAAGAGATTAAATTGCAAATGACAGCTTCAGTTTTGTTTAACATCAACCAGTTTCTAGATTACTATGTTGAGACTGACCTTCCAAAATCTNCTTCTTCCTGTAAGTCTTTGGCATCACAGAATTCTTCTACATCTTCTGGAGAACAAGAGGTGTTCTCAAGATCATCACATCGGACAAACTCTTCAAAATTTGTGTCCATATAAGGAGAAATTTTCACTCAATTTTGATGGTCAATCACATCCACATTTCCATAGAGTTATTACAATTGATTCCAGCCTTCGTAAAACAATTTGATATTGTTTTAGTTGTAAATGAATTCCATGCAGTTTTTACCATGTGCCTACCTTGAATGATGTTCAGTTTCAAATGTTTGTTCATTTCTATATATGATACTGTTTTCAGCACTAAAGCGTTTTGAAATTTTGCTTTCATGGTATGAATAATGCCCAAGTGAAGTGGCTGCAGATGACTAGTACAATTAGTTAGAAAATTAGTAGAAAAGTTTTAAATAAAGATGGGCCATTCCATGTAAGTGATCCAATTTTAGAGAAGTGCCCCCTGCTCAACCATCACATATTTTAATGAAATCATATAATGCATATAATCCGTAAATACATATACATAATCCCTAAAAATAGGAATAAATGTGATGATGTTGCTATGGCAACATCACGTGCGTAATCTTGTATGATGAAAAATCAAGCCTAAATTTTTAGATGGATAGAGTAAATATGAGCAGAATATACCCAATTTTTGGTGTCGTAATGAAATTCTTACCTTTTTAAACTAACGGAAGGCATTAGGAAAGTGAAACTTAACTTTTTATTCTTGCATCATGTATTAAGCAATTGCAAGGCACAAAGTTTTACGTTTATCTTATGTTTATTTCCAAATATATAAAATGGCAAACTTGAAATTTTTTTCGAGCCAAACGTTTTGGGCAGATTTTGCTGCAAATTTTCTGCATGGAGTTTGCTCGTGAAAGTTTGCTTAATATTTTGTGTAATAGAACAACAAAATTTGTGTAAGAATACCAAGTTTTGTTTTCCTTAACACAATACTGCCTGAGATAATGTGTCTCAAAGTTGATCAAAACTCAATGTCGTACTGTGAAAGGCTGTGGTAGGGGGTCAAACAAATGACTATATCTCAGCAAGTATTTCAGCAATGGATGTAATACTTGGCCAATGCTCATTGAGGATATGAGTAAATGTTTACACAAAATTTTATTGAAATCTGTGATGGCTGAGCGGGGCACCTCTCTGAAATTGACCACTTGAGATGGAATGATCCAGATGCTGTCATCCAAGCATTTTTATTGTTGGTATATTAACATGGCAATGTCCGGATACTTTTTAAACACCTTGGTTTGGCAAATTTACCTATAATTGGAGGTTTCAATTTTTCACAGTATCTGAATTTTCACATAAAATTACAGTCATCCTGTCTTTAATTTTCTTGGCACCATGGCAGTTGCCTCCTCTGGTAGTAAGAGTTTTTGATTGGAAAATGTTGAAAAAATGCACGTTTCATCGGCATTCAAAATATCTCTTGATTGATAGCCTTCTAAATGCCTTATCAATGATTCTCTCTTCCAATAGTCAACAGTTCTTCCAATAGTCAACATAAACACTGTCACTTTCACCGAAAACACTTTTATAATCAAGTCCATGGTGCTTCTTAAAGCTATCTAGCCATCCATTGGAACCCTTAAAGTCTTCTATTTTTAACCTATTTGCTGACAGAATTGCTTTCTCTTTCAACACTACATTACTGATGAAAAGATTTGCGATGCGCATTCCTGCAAACCATTCTGTTAATATCTTCTCCATTTCATTATATTTGTGATGGTTTGATATTTTTTCTTTTGACAACCTTACATCCAAATTTGACTTCTTCTTCTAAAATTTGATGTTTATTCTTCATTCTACAAAACAATGAAGATGGTGCAAGATTGAATTTTCGCGCAATATCTATCGCGAGCGTGCATGCAGGTTCTTCTCCACTTCTTGAATGATTTTCACTTTTTCCGCAATTGTCAACTTTTTTCTTTTACTTGTGGCCATTATTGAAGTCGAAATTAAAAAGTAAAAACAATTTATTTTATAAATTCTCTAGGATTACGCAGTGATCACAGACTATCTGCATTTGCCCATGACATTGATGAGGTAAACATAAGAAACTTGCATTACGTCATCGGGATCGTAGAAATACGCGAACGTTCTTACACAAAAGAGGCGTAGATTTTTCAAGTGGTTTAGATTTCTCATATTTTTGTAATGATATCATTAACAAGCCCTTTTAAATGGTACTTATTTAAATAAATTAGATGGAAAAGGTTACTTCAATATTTTTTAACCTAAATTAAATTGACGTTATAGCAATACAGTTATCCTTTCTTTGATTGTTGTATAAATTTCGTAATATAGAATGAAGTTGACGATTCAAGATTACATTTTCTTGTACCATTTATTGTTCGCGTGTTTATATCATAAGCTTTACCTCCTAACAAGCATATTGGCAGGATAATAATAAAAGAGTAAAATGACACAGTTAGCGTTAATCTTTTATTAAACTAACGTAACAGAAATAACACAAAATGAGCATAAACAAAATCTAATGCAGACTGTCAACCTGTTAGCGAGTACTTCTTAGCACCAGCTAAGTTTTCGTGAGGTTATTATAAGTTTTGCGCCAAATTGAGCATTTACGTTTCGAGGACCAATCTTACACATTAAATCGAGATTCACTAAATGCGGGAAAATAATGCATTGTTTATATACAGATATGGCCGGGACCAGAAATAATATTCACTAAATGCGGGAACGTTAAATCGGGGTTTTACTGTATTTTGCAATCTACAAAATTAAATTGTAAATAAACTGTGAGATTACATCAAAGTAATTCTAACCAGAGTTGCATGCCTCACAATCAGAGTAATGAGGCTTATATTCACTTTATTTCATTGTTTTTCATTTTTAATTTATTATCATTATATTTATTGTTTTAAAGTTACCTAATGTTGTTTATGTTGGAGCAGCTGAAAATTGAGCTAGATAGAGGAAGTTGAGATCAGAAATTGTACTGGAGGCTTACATTTAATTTTTCAAAGACAAGTTTTATGGACCAGCACACTGTTCTGACTGAGAACTTGAGGTTTCGTTGCTTTATAAAGCCTCACAGAAGGGAAATGTTTCTGTGCAAATTAATTGATAGTACATGGAATAAATTTATGTGCTTGAATAATTTTCTGCATGTCAGAATCTTTTCCTATTCTGTATTCAGAAAATCTGGATATAAGACTGGGTAGCCTCTCTCTAACAAGACGAGAAAGAATAGCAACCTCTAATTGCAAGAGATAAGGGAAGACACAGCTAGCAAGAGAATAGATTCCCTGAGTTTGGTATCCAGAATCTCCCTTTTTTTCTCAAATATGTCATTTGTTTTGCTTGGTCTTGCAGGTGGTAGTAATGTAACAATTTCTCACCATGTCTTGTTACATTTTTGCACTGCCCAAACGACATCTGAGCACCATGGTCAAGGGTGGGGAAGGAGGGAGGTGGTGAAAGTGGAAGCCAGCAATATTTGCTTCCAGCCAAAGTTTTGCTCTAAAGCCTTCAAAACCAAACTCTGGACATACTCTGTGATTGCCCCGATTACTCATATTGTATGAATATCTCGTACTTGAATAGCATCTGAATTCTATCATAAAAGATGGAGCTATGGCCCAAACAAAAGTTAATTTCACTATCATATCTTATAACTAAGTAGTGCACAAGAGAAAATTATCAGTGTTTTGTAGTTTTCTATTTTTTTATCAAATATGATTTATAACATGTAAACAAGAAGACATTTGCCATAGTTACATCTATCTACATATTATATATTCTACAAGGTGTGATAAAAAAATATGTGAATTTTCAGCTTTCTCAAAAAACCTTTATTTATCCATTGATATCAATGTTGTCCCCTTCAAAGTATTCCCTCTCAAATTTAATACATTTGTGCCAGTGCTTTTTCCAATCCTTGAAGCACTTCTGGAATGCAATTCTTGGTATGGCATTTAGCTCCTTCAGAAATTCTATCTTGATCTCTTCAATGTTGCCAAAACATCTTCCTTTCAAGGTTTTCTTCAGTTTTAGGAATAGGAAGAAATCACGGGGGGCCATGTTCGGTGAATGCGGTGGTTGAGGCAACATAATGGTGCTCGTTTTTGCCAAAAATTAATGAACAAGCAGTGAGGTGTGAGCTGGTGCGTTATTGTGGTGCGATTCCCATGAATTGTTTTGCCACAGGTCCGATCGTTTTCTTTGGATTGCTTCACACAAATGTCATAGAACTTTCAGGAAATATTCCTTATTAACCATACTACCTGGTGGCAAGAACTCACGATGCACTAAGGCATAGAAATCAAAGGAGCCGTGAGAAGAATCTTCACATTCGATTAAACTTGATGTGCTTTTCTTGGTCTTGGCTCTTCAGGAAGTTTCCATTGGGACAACAGGGCCTTAGTTTTGACGTCATACCCATACAATCATGTTTTGTCATCAGTTATGACCTGTTTAATAAGTTCTGGATCGCCATTGAGTTCATTCAGCGACTCTTGAGCAATGTTCATTCGGTGCTGTCTTTGGTTAAAATTCAAAAATTTTGAGACAAATTTTGCTGCCACCCATTTCATGATGTTTCAAAGTATCCATAAAAATTGCTTGGCATGAGCTAAATGATTTGCCAACCTCATCAGCAACCTCTCCAATAGTGATTTGGGGATCATCCATAATCACCGTTTTGACGTTATCATTGGTTGTCGATGTGCTGGGATGTCCAGTGCACTCGTCATCTTCAGTGTCTTCATTACCCTCTTGGAAACGTTTGTACCACATGTAAATGCTATTTCTTTAATTGAACATTTGCCAAAAGCAACATTTAACATTTCCAATGGGGTGCAGCACTTTATTCCATTTCTAATCTTTGGACACCATTCATGACTATAATATGAGAGGTTGCAAGAAACTCTTGATTCCCCAGCATAAAACTGAGATTTTCCACAAAGCGTTTACAGTCACAGCTAGTAACCTTTGGAACACGCTTCCCCAAGGAATTAAAAACTTTTCCTCCATCTTTAGCTTTAAGTGTAAATGCCACAATCCCCTCCTAACTGTACAAAGCAGAACTTAATCGCATGGAAACACACAACTCCTTCAAACCACTGGGATCACAAAATGTCCGTTTCANGCAAAAATAGACACATATTTAAGGCCCACATTCGTGGTATTTCTGTAAATTATGGTGATTTCCTCACCCCGCAGCCATTCAAAGTTCTGAAGAATGAAAAACATGCTGAAATTATTCTGTATTGATGAAGGCATATTTGTTTTAATTTTAGAAATGGTACTTCCAACTATGTTTTGATCTTCATTCCTCTGAATAAATGACGTGCTTTTTACAAAGTGAAATTGTTTTTTCTAATCACTTCCAAATTTGATAATTTTTGTAAGATACAGGATTTTTTATGTTCATGTGTTGGTATTCATTCTTTTTTGTTTGTTTCTATTGATTTCTCTTCATGTCTTTTATAACTCTATTAATCTACTTTCATCATCAAATTTAGTTTTCTATCTGTAGGTTTTTCACACCCTCCTTCTTGAGGGTGTTTTCCTGCAGTGGAGATTTTTCCCTAAGCTCTTAGCTTAGATTTTTTAATCCACAATGTAGTTTTCTTCATTGTACTTTTGCAAGCTATTTCTCTCTTTTCTTGTCTCATATGACGAAGGGTTAGATGTAAGAAGAGACTTGTTAGTCTCAATCTCGCCCTGAATAAAGTCCTTTATTATTATTATTATAATGCAGAATTTAATGCAAATTCTTTGTTCCATTTTTGCCGTAAGTCAAAAATCACCGATCACAGTTAAACACGAGTAACCTTTTTGACTGCCAACAATAGACTAAGCTTTCAAAATTTTATGACAAGTTTTATGATTTCCACTACCCCATTTCTCTCTAGCAAATTATAAGGGGAAATGTTAGTAATTTGAAAATTGTAAATGGTAATTTTGATGCAAGAACTTACTCAAACTTGAGACAATTAGATTATGCAAGTAAAAATAAATGTAAAAATCTTATAATAAAAACTAGCACAATAAATTAATATTAAATTACGTAACACACCAAAGAAAAGAATAACACCAATAATACCTGAAGGCTTAGTGAACTTTTTCTTGGGGTTGGAAGCAGAACTTCGAACAGTTGAAGACTTATTTTGGACAGACTTCAAATACTCTTCCAGTTCGTCATCATCAACACCTTTTGAAATCAAATAATACAATCAATTAATACAAAATAAGCTAACTGAAAATGATAATTTAATCAAAATTAATTCTTTTAATAACATTCACAGGGATATAGTCATATTTATTGTAGGTCCAATCCCATGAAACAATATTCTATGTGCTGCAATAGTCCTCAAACTTCATGAACTCAAACTTTCTGAATCAAATTGTATCCCAATTCTGCTATTACTTTGAACAAAAACACTGCAATTAACAGCATTTTGTTTTCATAAAGACCAAAATTTTTTGATGCACTGTTTTACTACTGAATGGAACAAATTTGCTTACATGAAAACTGTATTTACAGTGGTTACAGTATAAAAAATCCATGTATCAACAAATAATTTTCTGAGAGTTTAAAACTTAGTGGATAAATTATCAATTAAAAGAACGAAGGAAAGTTTGGGTGGCAACTTGCTGTAGTGACCTAGAATTTTAAAAAATGATAGTTTCAACATGAATTAATACGTCGATTTAAGGGTAATAGCTCAGAAAATAAAACAAGGCAATTGCAACTATAACTGAAAAGTTTAACACGTTCAGCGACCATAGCCACTATAGTGGCCACGCGCAGGCTTCAGTTTCCTATGCGCTCACATCCACTGGGGCTCTTTGTTTAGTTTCCCTCTTTCTTTGGGCCTTCGGATAGCTCCATATTTTTTTATATTGGCATTGGATGGACTTTAAATTTCTGTTGGGCAGCAAACGTGTTAAGATGCTTTTGAAAAGAAAGAAATGACAGAAGAGCCAATTCATTTTATGATAAATTTCCAAATACATACCAACACACCCAGTGATATGGAAACAGATATTGAATAACTAGATCGTAAGACAAAGAACATTAACCCTTTCCATACTGTAGCCTCTTCCTCTATATCTGAGAGGAAGTATATGTTGAAAGCCTCTAATGATTATGAGTTTTCTCAGATAAGTACACATGAGTCCTGCTAATCCAAACAATTTTTGGCAAATTTTTTGTAGTAAATGGAGCAAAATCAAAGTAAACAACCGCTCTTAAGCTATTACGACAGTACGGTACAAAACTATCACATAGTTTCTACCAAATATATATCAAATAAAAAATTATAGGCTATGATACTTAACTAGAAATTACTATTATGTACTATGTATAGAAATACATTGAAATATTACAAAATTGTATCAATCAATAAAACAGTCTTTTGAATGGATTTTTACTGTAATAACACAATTTTCTGGATAATCGATAAGTTTTTCAATCCGAACAGTGTCTGGGCCCAAATGGTTAGGATTAGAGGGACTTTAGTATACTGTCACTTACTCAATCTCAAAACTATTTAAACTTTCTCACAACATGGCTAAAGAGACTTGGAATTGAATTCTGAAGACCTTTCTTAAGATTTTCCTACAGTCTTTACCCATGTTCAGATGGTGAACTATGTAATTAGATGAGATTGAAATTTCAGAAACAAAAAAAGCAGAATGTGTTTTTCTTTGATGAAGGTAGTGTATTAGAAGTGGAATTTAAATCATCACCTGGATCAGCTGAGTGAAAAGAAGAGAAGTATGTTGATGCCCTTAAGGATTTTATTTGCAACTTTGGTGCATTCCACAAATTTCCACCAAGAAGAAAGGTATTTTGTTATTACAAGAGCATGCTGAGAGGTTATAAGTTGATTTAAATTACAGTTAACACTAATAAATACAAAGAAAAAGAAATTTCAAGGAAAGTTGACCAAAAATGGTTTGAGACTCCTTCACAGGAACAAGTTGTGTACATGGGTATTCTAATACATATGGGAGTGAACTATCTTTCTGAAACCACTGTCTACTGGCACAAACCTGACATTGAGTACTCTGTGAAAAACTGCATGATCAATAAGCAGCACAAAAAATAATGAAATATTTGCATGTCAGTGACACAGAAGATGAACAGATGGAAGGTGTAGAATATACCAGATATGGGCCATAAAGAAGATATAGACCATAAACATAATGTATAATTTTTTATGCCAGATAAAAATCTGGTAGGGAACTGGTAGTTGATGAGGAAATGGTAGCTTTCAAGGGATGTCACCACATCAAACAGTACATAAGAATTACATGTTTAAAAACACACTGTAAGCTAAATGTCGGCAGATGGAACTCACCTTTACAGGTTAACGCAAAGTTCAGGATTACCGATTTCTGGAAATCTCCCAATACGCATACTTTTTTTCTTTTCATTGCAAGGCCCAGGAAGTTTTGTTCCTGAAATGTGCATAGGGAGATTCCCAGAAATTGGTATCCAGAACTTTCTGTCAGCCTTTAAATATGAGTTCCACCTTCTGACATATTGCTTACAGTGTTTTTAAAAATCTAATTCATTAAAAGTCATGTTCCAATTGTCTTTTCTTTCAGTACCTAAGTAAATCAACACAATGGAGCTTCAAGGTATTGGTGCTTGCTACTCCACATTATTCGAATTAGAGCAAAAAAAGAAATCAGCAAGAAACAAATTTTGCTTGGATGGTGAGGAATAAAAGATAATTATTTAGGCTCATATCATCAAGTACACTGGCGGAAACAATTATTGCACAGGTCATTGGTGTCTGAATGTGGTGAATGCCCGTACTAACTGAAATTGCTCTTCCTCCAACAACTTGACAACACTGAGAGTGCCAGTTAAAATCGGGAATATTCAAACAATAAAAATGGCAATAGATTTTATGCATCGCAAAAATAGACACATATTTAAGGCCCACATTCGTGGTATTTCTGTAAATTATGGTGATTTCCTCACCCCGCAGCCATTCAAAGTTCTGAAGAATGAAAAACATGCTGAAATTATTCTGTATTGATGAAGGCATATTTGTTTTAATTTTAGAAATGGTACTTCCAACTATGTTTTGATCTTCATTCCTGATAGACAAAGAACTCTTATATCTGAGGTCCCAATCTTTGTAAATATATAATCCAATTAATATAGAATTATCTTCATTTGCAGGGTTCAAATAAAGAAAAATTATTTTCCATAAGCACAATACAGATTTTAAATTGTGCCTTTATTAGTATTTGTTCTGATGAAAGCTTGATTTTAATTTGCCGAGGAAAAGGGCAGAGGAGCAGTGGTTCTTGGCAAGTCGATCACAGTAAATTAATATCTTTTTTTTTAACTTTTTATTTTGAATATCAGTGTATATCAGAGTTAGATAGCAATTAAAATATATTTCACCACGCATTCTATATTTATAACTATCTTTGAAAGAGAAATGCTGAAATAGATAAGATGAAAACAACGAGCAATCACGCAAAGGATTTAAAAGAAGTTAAATGGTATTTCCTGCACCTCCATACTAAAAAAAAGATTGTAAGCCAATGGGTTAACAGCAAAGAATCTATAAGGACCCACACAAGCCTCAAGAAAACATTCAGTTATCAAACAAAATTTTCTGCTTCTTGGTTTCCTTATTCCGTTTCCCAAAGATCTCTAATTTAAGAACATTTCCACCGATATAGAGTTAATCCCAAAGTGACTTGAATATTGGTAATGTGTATATATTAATTGTTGCTAAATTAATTACTAATATATGTTAATGAAGGAGGTAGGAAATATATTGAAAACATTGTTTATGTAATAAGAGAAAAAAGAAGTATGAAACCTTTCAGAATAAATGCCTTCAAGTAGCTGTCAAGCATTAATATATAACACCCATTTCCATTAAACACAAATAACTTAACAAATATTGCTTTGAATACAGAGATTTCTGCTCATGAATTAAATGAAAGTTACAATGGTTATTCAATCTATGTTTGACTTACCCACAGATTCACAATCAGACAAGAGGTTTAATACCTCATTAACTTCTTCCATAGACTTATTGAGATCAATTTGAGGGTCTTCTTCGGAACCTAGAGTAATGAAAGATAATTGTCACAAATACTAGAATGCTAAACAAGAAAGAATAATCTACTAGAAAAAAAATAATTTTACACTATATTAATTTTAATGTCTGTAACACAGCTCTTTTGCTACTATCTGAAGGGGTTATTACTTATTTTAATTACACACAATAGTTTCACAAAACTAACATATTTCTGTATGAGCATCTCAGAGTAAGGCAAATTATATGAGAAATTTTTAAATTCAGATATAATGCAGCCATAAAAAAATATTAAGGAAATAAAACTTGGTGGCAATGAGTAAAATATGAAATAATAATTTTCTATAATTTGCAATCAATTGAGAATTGACTAATTCAATAAATTTATCATATTCATACATATAAAAAAGAAAATCAGAGCTTCTGCTCAGTTAAGAATCCAAAATTGATATTTATGCATCATTCATACAAAAATTCATCAATACAATAATCATTCAAAAAATAATTACCCTCAGACTCTGAGTCACTAGTTATTTGACTCAAAACTTTGTTGACCTCTTTGACAACTTCTAAAGATCTTCGGATACTGGCCTGGGAGTCCACTAGCGAGTCAGGCATCTCTCCCTTTTTCTCTGAAAAGTATTCATAAGCTAAATGAGTAATCTATAACTTCATTAATTTACTTTTCAAAAGTAACATTTTGATTGCATGAAATCTAATATATCTAATATCTCTTCAAGTGGCCTTCTTTTCATAGAGGCTACCATTAATTCTTACCATTACTCTTAAATGCAGCTAAACTCTCAATTTATTCTTATGGTATAATGAATGAGAGCAGATTAAACAATTGCATGAGACATCAGAGTTGTTTACAACTACAAAATTGCAGAGATGAAGGCAGTACTGATTAAATCTCTTTAGTCACCAAGTACTGTATTTGCAAGAATCTACGATGAACCTGATTCTAAGACAACCCCCCTCTTTTGGAACTCGACAAAGGAAAAAAAAATTAATTTAGATAGTTGTGGTGGGATGCAAGACCCACTCCTTGCAGTTGTGAGCTCTGCTAAGAGGGCCCACCACCATTCATGTCATTGCCAGGATGGAGCAAAGGAGAGAATGGAAGAGGTACAAAAAGGACTCTGGAGTCAGGAAAAGATTATATACATGGTCATCAGCTTAACCTGGCCCAGCCACCATTGTCATTGTGTGAGAGAACTCTGGAGCAGAAGAGACATATTTGCATCAGGAGGAGACAAGTACAAAGTTACAGTTTCCATTGAGTACATTAATGAAAAGAATGTTTTTTAGTCCGTCAGTGAGTGATTTCATATGCCTGCTTGAAAATCTGAATGCAATGGAAACAAATAAGAGTGAAGAAAATAAGTCACAAACCTGACTCCATCCCCAGCCATTTGATTGGAAGGCTAGCATCCTAACCACTACACTATGGGCATAAATCAATGAAAATTTAAAAAAATATATCACTAAAGTACCAAGGACCCATTTACACAAACCCAATTTCACTTTTGTTTAATTTCATCTCCTCTACCATGAAAAAAATATTTTGTTCAAATCGGCGGAAGAGCTCTCGTGGTCTCTCCTTTCAGTGTTTTATCCTGAAGTGTAGATAAACCAATAATCTCTTCAATAGTAATGAATAATAAAATAAAAATTAATTCACTTTATCATTTGCATTTGTGCATATATGTAGAAAAACAGCAAAGAATAATAATCACCAACATATTAAGTAGTATTCACAAGTCTTTTATTGTAAAGATATAGAAACAATTTAAAAGAAGAATTTTAAATCAAAATGCTTTCACTAGATGATTAACTTACATATTTAAAATAATTCACATTCATGACAAATCATTTTAGTTATATTCACTATCTCTTTCATCATTGCCACTTGATTCTTTATCACCGCTCTACCAAAATACATCATCCTGACTTCCATCAAGAATATTAGAATGACTACATTTTTTTTAAATTTTTGAGGCTTCTTCTGTTAGGTCATGTAACTAACAAGGGGAGTACCACCTCTGTGGGAAATGGATTCACATGAGACTTTCAGGGTATGTTCATTGCTCAAAAATAATGGAAATGTGTCTGACTGTTGAAACAACTAGGCATTTTTTTTACACAAAGTTAGGCAACCATGTCATACACCAACATCACCACGAAGACCTCGAAACTTTCCTAGTAGAAAAATAATCTTTCTTTCGTTTTTACTAAATAACTTACTTTTTTGCAATTAAATTTTATTTCCCTTCCCTTCAAACATTCTTTACCTTTCCGATCAACATTTATTCAAATATATGTTAGAATTGAGAATTTGAAGGGAACTGAATTGAATAAGTGGGAAGACACAATTTGCATCTATGCTTTAGTGCATAAACTGTTATTGGCTTCTGTTTTTAATGATATGATATGGTTTTCATCAAAATTATCGATAAAAAGACAAATTCTGAAATATTAATCAAGTGTGTTTCCCCAAAGAGGCATTAGTTTCAAATTGCACATGTCTCTCTCATACCTTTCTATGCTGTTCCTGGTGCAAAAAAATATTTGTGTTTTCATTGCTTTTATTTTAAATATTATCCCCATCATTGCATAATTAAATATATGACACAAAATTGAGTGAAAATTGCATTTTTCTTAAAAATCAATATTACGGATTAAGACCATTGAAATGTAAATTGGAAGGTTATCTATACGAGGAACTGGTTAACTAATCTTATATTCGTTAATCCTTCCCGGAAATTTACTGGAAAATATTCACAGAAAACAAAATATTTCAAAGGAAAAGCAGGGATTTTGCATATGGAACTATTTCATTAAATTTCTAACCAACTGAAATTAATTTTTTATGATACCTCTATTTTATGAATAACCAATACCTGTTACCTTTATGTTAATAATACCTCGAAAATTATTTGAGAATGTAACCAATATGTTTTTGATAAATTTTTTAAATGATGTATATGGAAAAAGTGAGGAGTGTTTCTTAGGTAAATCGACATTTGCATTGCAATTGGAAACAAGCACATATACCACACATTCATTTCCGGAAGAATTTTATATTAGCCTGGCATTGAACCCAAGACCATTCTGGATAATATCTCTGCTGTTTGCATTACAAAGCATGTCTTCTAAAAACAACTCGATTGTTATTTGTGTTAACCACAGTATCACAGGCATATTGTTTGTGTTACCGGATTAATGGGCTGCATTAAGAGATTGTTATTCAGGAGGAACAATTATTCTTAACAGAAACAAAATTTATGGGGAAGTTCATCAATTTAAATTGGAAAATAAGTAAAACAAATATAGCTCTATCTCACAAGGAGAACGTCAGGTTTGTGTAACATGGATTTACACGAAAATTTCAGGACACTTTCCTTGCACCAAAATAACAGACACGTGTCCGGCCGTTCAACTCAATGCGCCTTTGTTTATGCAATATTTGCAACTGAAAATCGAAGTTAGCCAACCACGCAACACACGTGCATTGCCATACATACAGCGGAATTTTCCACCTAGAAAAATGTTCATCTCATTTTTTTTCACAAGCAATTTAATTTTTCTTCTGAAAAGTGAAACATCGATCATAGCTTCGATTCCCAGAAGGCCCAAATACTCAATTATTTCCGTAAAGTATGCTTTGTGTGGATTTTAGAGAATTTATTTTGAGCCCTTCCCAGAACGATAGAGAATTGATAATCGAGATATTGTCATTAGACATGTTTTGGTAACACAAACAACAAAGATTTTTTCAATATGGTCGTGGGATCGTTTCCAGACTAATATTAAAATCTCCTGTAAGAATCGACTGCTTATAAATTTTAACACTGCCGCTTAAAGCCCTCCATTTTAATTTCCCATATTTTTCTTTCTTCATTATTTAAGGTTTTTATGTATCACAAAGTTTCTAGTAGAGAAATAGCCTGTTTTATTGCAATATTTTCAGTACAGTTTGTTTTAAATTGTAGAAAATGTTCTTCCCATATACTGTGCATACTTGGTTTTTCCCTTCTGCGGACAAGAAGGAAACGCCAAAGACTGCCTTAAGGCTGCTGTAGCGCTCCGAGATTTCCGATTTTAACGGTCGCTCTTCAGAGCATACGAAGTGGCGATATTTAGAACTAAGGAGAGGATTGGGAAGGGGGGGAAATATGCGCTTATTCTGTTGTAATATAGCTGTTGATCAACTCAAGAATCGAGCTATGTATTACTTTGTCAGACGAAGCTCGCTACTTTGTCAGACGAAGCTCGCTTCTTCGCTTATCGGGTTCCCACAGCAAGAGCGTAACCAATACGACAGGAGGAATCGCATCACCGTCACTACTCGCTCGCCTCCAAAATACATCTCGGACTGAAGACAGTAAATTTTGGCTGAGTTTTCTTGCGAAGATTCCCGACACCTTTGTTCCAACTCACCCATTTTTTATCATGGACACTCGAGTCCGGTCGAGTAACACGAAAATGACGTGTCTAACACTAAAATTGAATTTTTTATAGTTTAATTTGGAGGGGACTATTTATGAGCAATATTTTGATATTTTCAAAAAATCGTACTATTGTGTTGATCATGAGGATTACTTCCTGTTCTTATTTCCTATCTATTGGTGAAAGTGCACGATAATAAAGGGACGGCGTTTGATAGAGCTCAATTTTGATAACATTCCGGTATATTTGGTCAAAGTTTACTTGATCCAATGAACCGAAATCATCTACCGAATACAAGAATAATAAAGTATCTTAAATTTCCTGCCTTGCTGTATTTCGGTCGGCTTCGCATAATTATTCCTTCAAATCTAGTTTTGTTAAAAATAAGGTCCTTCAAGCAGAGAAATAGATTTTAGCAGTTGATAATGGATAAAAACTGCTAGGTCTGAAATAGGAAACAAAAAGCACTTCGATCCAGAATTCTAATGAGAATGAACGAGAAGAGCGAGAAAGCTAATGTAATCTACACTGCAACAATGCCATTGGTCCTCGAAGCGATTGCACTTGAGAAATAGCGAATCTTTATCGGATTGCACGATTTCATACAGTAACCTTTGTTTATTGTCAATGTCAATAGAACTTTTAGTGTAGCTTACGCATGCAAATAGTCTGAGACGAACAAAGAAACATACCCCAAGTCATGTAAGATGT
>KZ308530.1:0-96508 GCA_000376725.2 Ladona fulva | reverse complement strand
GTAAAGGTAGACTATAAAACGGAAGTGTGCTACACCACTCAAAGGGGAAAAACACAAAGGAAGCAGCTTGATAACTGGTTGCCTTATGCCTCTGGAGGCTCAAAGGGTATCAATCTAAGTCTAGTTGGCGCCTATGCGCCCTTACAATGTTCCTGTCTCATGTACTTACTTGTGCTTACTTAATCGCGCTTCTTCGACGGGCGACGATAGATGACAGACAGCAAGTTAGCGTCTGTTACTGTCCCGATTAAGCGGAATACTGTCCCGATTAAGCGATTAAATTATGTATTACATCAATAGTTTGGTTTCCGTTCCTCGAGATCTGGCCCAAATAAGCGGCTGCCCCAATAAAACGGTGGCCCAATTAAGCGGAATTGACTGTACTATGACTATGCTTGTCTGAGATAGAAAGCTACAACTTTCTGTAACTTAAGTGCATAAGCCTCTATGGCAAGCCTCTATCATGCACACAGAAAGATATGACTTTCTCATAATAATTAAAACTTTAAATTAGAAATAAATTGTAAAAGTAATAGCAAAATTACTTAAAATATTATTTTCTGTAGTAATAAAATTCCCATTATGAAATGAGACATCTGAAGAAAATGTATTCAATGGCATATAGGAAATGGCTTTTTCCATAACATTTAAAAGGACTTTTTTCCTTAAACAAAAGCATTTCGTTTTATAATTCATTGTTCATACTTACCATGGTAAACTTTATATAATAGCTAACCACACTACAGAGCAATAATTCATACCTAAGATTTTGAAATTTGATCTTTTGATCATGAATTACCGAGCGCAATCAATTTCTCCAATATTTTTGGCCCAATTATTTTACTGAGGCCAATTTGGTAAATAATTTCAAAATTGACTCAAACAATTCATAAAGGTCATTGACTAAAAAACTAAATAAATTTAGCATTATACATAAAATATTTTGAGAATTGTCAAGGTGTAACTTCTTATTATGATAAAATAGAAAAAGAATGGAATATTCTACCAAATGGGAAAAACCTCAGCAGCTGATAAATACCTCTTTTTGACTTCTTTGCTTTATTTCCTTTTTTTTCTGGTGAGTCTGCCAATTGTCTTTTCTTCCCAATTGGGCCTTTATATCTAACAGCAAAGCTAAACTTCTTCAGTCTCTCAGCTATAGGTAATTTGGCTGCCTCATTTGCTTGTTCCATAGCCACTTTAATTCGATGACTATAATCAACTCCATTGGCTGTCATCTATTACAAAGAAGATTATTTTATTCTTAAGCTTTTAACATACTCTAATTTTCATAACCCCGAGAAAAAACTGTGAATATTATATTAACAACAACTGTGAATATTATATTATATTAATCGAAGATTTTATTTCTGTAAATATTTTAAAAGGAAAGCTAAGGTGCATTAGGAGTAGCCTAAACAAAAGAATTAAGGATGTACATTAACACTTACAGTTAAACCCCAATTTAATGAGTTCATGTATTTAGTGAATATTCTTCTAAGTCTCACTAAAACCTCACATTCAGAATATATTATTTTCCCATACTTAGCGAACTTCATTTTATTGAATAACCTATTTAAAGTGTAAAAACAATTCCTGTAATAATTTAAACCTTCAACTCATATGACACTAATGGAAATTTCACAAATGCACATTCCTAATGCCAGAGAAAGGCTGTTTAAAGATCTATGCTATGGTTACTGATGGTTGCTTATAGTGGTCACCCTTCATTGTGTGGGACTGGAATGGATTAATAAACTGCATTTCAATTAATTTATAAGGGGAAAATTGTTTCTTTAGAACAATAGAACAGTAAAAAACTCCAAAAACCATCAAAAAGAAGAAATTACCTGCTTATATGTATTTCACTCTCTAAGAGAGCCTCATCAGAGCTACGTAATTTCTTCTTTTTGATGGTTTTTGGAGTTTTTTACTGTTCCACTATCCATCAGCCATCAGTGGCCTTCCATACTTTATTCTTTAAAACAAGCTCACTTTTAGAATTAATTCAACTTGATGTTAGAGATACCACTGTATGCTGGCAATAGAGCAAAAAATAATTAAACAATTTCAGTCCTCTTCTACATTATGTAAAAAAAGCAAATGAGAGCAGAAATTATCTATTTTTGCAATAATACAATTGAATTCATACATTAAAATTTTTATACTCTATTTCTTATTTGATTCATTTAACCCTTGGGCATGAACCCGGGTACCCACAGTACATGCATTAATTAAAAATTAAAATATCACTTTGACCCTTCAGATCATGGTTATTTAGCTCAATATCAAGTAATTAGTACCATTGGAAATTTGTTAACATTTTTCTGAGTGAAAATAATCGCATTTAAAGAACACCTACATCTCTTACACACACAAGTACCCACAGTAAAAATCTTCAAATTTTGTTGTAGTTTAAGTGCATTATTATTTTATTTCATTCACTTACATAGTATGTATTGCATAACAATGGAATAAATGAAAAGGAAATGGAATTTTTTGATGAAACTTAAATGTAAATCACACATTCAGTTTTTTTCCATACCTTAAAAACTTTGTCCTCTATAATTTCTCCTATGTTTAAAGTAATTAATGTAGCACAACCGCTATCACTAAAATATTGGGCATCAAATAGACTCTGCACATAATAACTTCTTACAACAAAAGAAAGCAATGCTGTGATTAATATTTCACATAAGCTTATCAAGCCTCTTACACTCTCTGTAAGATCACGAACAATTAAATCAAGCGTAGAAGTTTAACTTTGTGGAACTCCATTAAAGGAATGGAAAATTTGAACAAAGTTATTGTTTTCCATTCCTCAAATGAAAAAGAACAGAACTAGAACTGAAGCACAACTACTCATTCACATCCAAAGATAAGGATTCGATAGATAATGAATAAGATAAGATAATTAATAAAAGATACAGAGGATGTTCTATATTTCACAGACAACTTTGCAGTCCATATCAAAGAAGAGAAAAACATTCCATTCTATTTTTGACAAATTTAGAAGCTACAGCAGGTCAGTTCATATAGATGTCTACTAATTGAATAAAAATTTCATGGAACAAATTCCATCGCATATATGTCAAAAAATAAGAAAAACGGAACATGGGTACCCAGGTTTGTAATAACGTAGGTAAATAAAATCAATAAGAGATGACCAGATTTTTTCGAACACCATATGAATAAATTAGACAGCCAAACTTCTTACCTCCACAAGAATGAGAATGGCTAGAAAGCCAGAACTGGTTGTTTATTAAAATTCATGCATAAGATATGAAATGCAGCTTTATTATTTATTTATTAATGCAGGTTAAGTTTGAGGTGAATTTTTGGGCAGCATGGTGTTGTCCCTTTTTAAAGTCACTAACAAATGCCTGAAACAAATCCCTGGAAGAACATTCCCAAGCAGATCCCCAGCTAAAAACTTGCATGACTAATATACCTGAATGTAGAGGAATATTGTTTTTAAACAGACTTATTTTCATTGTAGATGGCGATGCCAAAATACACCACGATAATTGACTGATCTGAGTGCATTTGAATTTGGCACAAGTTTCCCTTCCACCACTCACGTGACTTTCATCGCCAGTAATCCAGGAGGCACTTTTCGGGGACACTAGCCTGGCGGATGCATCCAGCTAACTCCTGCGCATTTCCGTGGCAGAACTGAATCTACAAGACTCTGTGCTATGTGTTTGTGCACACGAACTTGATAAAAGCCCACAGGACTCAAATAAGTAGACCTTTCGTTGGTTTTATTTACTTAACATGTTTAATTCTTATTTCAAGGTGATTTTTCAATAGGACTTGATTTTGTATCTCACATGTAAGGTGTATATTTGCTATTCTTATGCTATGTGTAAGTAAATGTTGGCTCTTATTTCGTATAGTGCTGCTTATTCTTGTCTTTGTCCAAGAACCAAAATTTGTGTTGTTGTAACTTATAATTTGTCTTTCAAATTTTGCACAAAGAGCTGAATGTAGTCGTCTGGATCGTCGTGAAACTTTTAAATTTTCTTTGATGACTGAAATTTACATTTAGATGTGACTTGGGATCATTAATTGGCTACTTTCACTCTGTTATTGTATACATTAACATCATATACATGACAAAATATATAATGTAAAATATACCAGCTTGATGCATATTAATATGTGGCAGTATTGCTTCCATTCCCAAAATGAGAGGATACAGTGGCCAGTACAACAATGGCAAAGAATAATCCTGGCCATCACTTGCCAAATTGTTTTGCCCTCTTATCAGAATTATACACATGCACCCAGAAATTTCTTGTAAGCCTGTGTGTCGGGTCAACCACTTCTCACTGTCTTTTAGAGAGGAACTACATACAACAAGAACACACTAAAGTTGTAAAATAATTTCAAAATCCCATATTCCTTCCCTACAATGGAGAATTGCTCCTTGGAATACAGAAGAAGGGAGGAAAGAGCTTTGGAAGGAGTTCATATGAGAGCAGAGTTTACAGCTTTTGTTTGTCTTTGGTATCAGATTAGTGGATAAATTGTTAGACGTTTCCCGAGTAAGACTTTTCTGCATCACCAGAGGTACCTCCTGATGGAACTGAGTGGTTTGAAGTATCGCCTGAACAATCTCTCACAGGGAGACGTGGAAACCAGAATGTTTCACATTTAACACCAGCCCCCACCCCTTATGCCAAAAGAAATACACAAGAAACATCAACATTGAGTGCATTCAAGTTGCTAGGGAGTGATTTGCAGTTGGAGAATGTTGTAAAATATACTGTAGAACATGGAAAGCTTGAATGTTCTGACTGAAGCTTATCTGAGGAACTTTTCAGATTTATCATATTCATGCATGCTGGAGGTGTATTAAGGCAGCAGCATTTACCAATAAAAAGCTGCTGGAATAAAACTTGGGGATCCCACATATTCACAAACTTGATGCCTAGCTATCGGCTCTTAGATATAATGAAACACGATTTGATTCAAGAGTCACTCACAACTAATAGCTACAGGAGGATAAATTTGCTTTGGCTTCTAAGCAATGGAATACATTTATTTCCAATTCCCAGGAAATCTATAATCCAATTGAAAGTGTAGTGGCTGATGAGCAACTTTACCCTATTAAGTCCAGATGTCCATTCAATCAGTAAATGCTTAATAAACCAGACAAATTTGGCATAAATTCTTGGTGTTGGCAGATGCAAAACTGCCAACTGTTTGAATACTGTACTATTTGAGTGCACTTCTGTATCGTGGAAAAAATGGAGACAGGCCCTCTAATGAGCCACTGGGGGAATATGTTGTTTTTTCTTACAAGAATTCAGGAATAATTGAATTCACTTGCAAATTATTTCTCATCTATTAAACTACCAGATAAATTAAAAGAGGTTAAAAATTCTCTCATTGGTACAGTAAGAAAAATTAGGCAAGATTTATCACCCAGCATCTGTGTTAACAATGAGATTATACAACTACAGATTATCAGAACAAACTAGGGCACGATCATAAGAATTATAAAGCGAAGAAAAATGTCCTTTTATTAAGTATGATGCAATCTGAGGTAATTATTTCAGAAAAAGATAAAAGGAAACTGGAGACAGTTTTGTTTTATAACAAAAATAAAGCAGGAGCTGATATATTAGATAGCATGTGCAGAAAATGATCTACTTGCTTTGTAACGAGAAGCTGGCCTGTCTATTATTTCTGTAATATTTTAGATCTGGCATTCATAAACAGCTGTGTATTATTCAAAAAAGTAACAAATATTAAATTGAGCAGAAAAAAAGTATAATCAAAGACTGGTAGAAGAAGTGGTGGGGATGCCGATTGAGGTGAGACCCTCACCTTCCCATTAAACGCATGCTTGCCCCCTTACAACACCAAAGGTAAAGGAAACATTGCCAGATTTCAAAAGATTGTGAAAACAAATCAACTAATGTATTTCCTCATCGTAAGAGAATTACTTGTGGAAATTGTTCGAAAAAATAACTCTACGTAGTATACAATGTGCAAATAAATAGTCCCGCAAACTATACATAATAATAATAGGCTAAAAAAATAGTCCAAACGCCCGGTGTTTTCACCCCCTGCCACATGCCGTAAGGCGGCTTGCAGGGTATTTATGCAGATGTAGATGTAAGTGAATTCCATACTTATTTACCATATCCATCATTTCATACTAATCAAAATTCACTTAACCCTAAACTCTCAAAGAAAGCTTCAACATTAGCTTAAATGTAAATGTTTAGATCAAAAACCATATTGTTTCCTAACTCGCCAACAATGAAAAATAAAGGTTGATTGGAAGTCCAAAGAAATAGTATTTTTAGCGATTTTCTACTTCAGACAAGCTGTTTTGGATATTGAATTAATTAGTTGACGAATTGTCAATTGTTATGTTTACATGTTATTTCAGAGTTAAATTTACCTCCTTAAGTAATCTGTAATTTCGAAAAACATCATATAAGCATCTTGTTACATAAATGCAGTAATATTATTTTCCACTGCAAATCACTCCGCCATGGGAGTGATGTTTCAACTCTGTATTTATTTAGTAAATTTAATTTGATTTAGTAAATTTAATAAAGGATTTTTGTTTATTAGTCACTTTACATACATAAGATGTGTTATAAATAATATGTTATACGAATATATATATTTATGTAGAGCTAAATGTTTTCTAAGAGCAGGTTGCAACCATGGAACATACATCTTGTGCACCCACTTTTGGCTTGTGTAACCCTCCGATAGCACTTCCAAAGAAATAGCTTAAAAAGGTATTATGATGTAAACCCAAGGGTGTGAAAGACTTTGCACATGTCTGGGAAAAACCTTACGGGTACAAAAAAACATCAGGTGTGAAAGAAGAATGTTGAAGGATTAGCCCTTGTGCATTACAAAAACCTGGCAGAAATGAATCCAGGTTCCTAATTCTTGCAAAAAATATATATATACCTATACACTGAACACTTTCAAATCAATGTAAGTACAAAGTATAGTTATTTATCCTTTAGGCCCCATTTCAGAGGGGCTCTGTGTCCTTTTATAGGCAACAAAAGAAAATAAGGCCTTAGGCAATTTGGAACCCCTTCCCCAGCACAGGGCTGCAGAAAATTAAATGTTATTGCTGTTGTTCTGCTAAGGAATTATTTGTTGCATTTGTTGTTGATACTATCTTGGAAAAAAATCTCGTGTTCTGAAGTTAATATACTACTTTAAAACTAAATTTTACTGTTAATACTTATGTTTTTAGTATGCCCCTACAGAAGTGTAATAGGCCGATGAGGGAATGGTCTAAGTCCTTGCTATTTCGGGCCAGAATTAGATGTTACATGTACACACACTTCTAAGGATTCAATATAATCAGTTACGTAGTTATTGCAACTATTTAATGCTTTAAAGAATTTAATGCTAATATTTGCTAATAATAGTTTTAATCTTCTTACATCGATTTTCAGTAGTACAGACTTCAATATGTAAAAGATATAATTTGACGTTTATAATTGAAGTTAATTTTCTTTAGATTCAGATGAATACTATCTTTATAAATATCAAAAGTGTAAATAAAATATTATAGACAATTTTATGGCATTTCAGTTTATTTTCATGCACAGCATATTTATCGGAAAGCTATTAATATTTATATGTTGAAAATTGTAGCTTAGAAACATCTAAATTCCAGAAACAATTGAAATTAGTAAGGAAAGAAAAATACATAATGCGAATCAGAGATGACAAGTGTTGCATATTACACTCCGAGTCCAGCTGTTGAGGTGAGAGGACGTGTCTTCAGGGAGCTCCGCATAAGAGTGAAAGTGAAAAAAATGGCAAGGAAGTCAAGTGTCTCTTTACCCAAATTTGTGGTTTGTAACAAGTGTGTTAAGAACGGAGTGCACTGCGGCAAAAAAATCTTATCATTTCAGCTGCAGTTTATTTAAACTAGAAAATTGTGTAGAGGATGACTGGCGCTGCAGCAGTTGCAGCAAGAAGAGGGAGAGGAGCACCTGAAAAGAGAAGGACTCCGAGATTTTGAGGCTGTGGAAGGAGCTGGAAGAGGAGAAGGAAAAAGTTAGAAGACTAACCGGGGAAAATGAAGAGCTGAGAGCTAAAATAAATACCTTCAACTCCATTGAGGACCACTCAAAGGTGACATCAAATCCCCAACCTTATAATGATGTTTTTGTAATGGGTGACTCTTTGCTAAGGTTTAGTGGGGTGGGGATTAAAAACAAGGGTGCCGTAGTGGCATGTTTGCCGGGAATCAGGGCTGAGCAACTAAAAAATAAAATCGAAAGGATGGGGGATGATAGAAGGGAATAATTTGTAATTATTCATGTGGGGACAAACAACATCAAAAGTGCCAAAAGTAGTGATCATGTGGTTGGGGATATATATGACCTGTGTAATGTTGCCAGAAAAAGAATTTAATGGGGCTAAAATTATTGTAAATGGGATTGTTAAAAGGAAAGATGTGACTCCGGGTAAAATTGATAATATAAATAGGGGTATTGACAGGGTGTGTAGACGTCAGGGTCTAAATTTTGTGAATTCAAATAAATGGGTAGGTGAGAGGGATTTGGGAAGGGATGGTTTGCATTTTAATTGAAGAGGATCCTATAAGTTCGGTAACTGCCTCTCTGATTCCATTAGCAGGTATTCACAGCAGGGAAACTAGGGAGATGTACCAGAGGAGAGAAAACGAGCGTAAGCAGTGGAAATGGAGACAGCGTTACTGATGGAGAGTGTGAAAATTCCACTAATGACAAGACGGAGAGGCTAACAAGTGAAGAGCTCGACAAGGAGGATAGAGCAGATATATGTAAGTATGCGAACTTTTGACGAAGGTAGTGGTAAGAGAATTCTCCAGGTAAACTGTAGAAGTCTTTACAATAAGACGGACATGTTTTTGTCCTTAGTTGAAGTTTCTAATCCGGATATAATATTAGGAACTAAGTCTTGGTTGCATAAGGATATTTATTCAAGTGAAGTTTTTCCATCAGATTTTGCAGTTTATAGAAGAGATCGTGGTTCATGTGGTGTGGGGGGGGGGGTCTTTACATACATTTCTAATAAAGCAAAATGACCTCAGCTGTCGAAGCACCTTAAATCCAACTACTACTACTATTTCTAATAAACTACATAGTAACCTTGAATGGGTAAGCGAGGACAGCGAAATGCTAGGGATTAAAATCACAAATCCGTTAAACAAGAGAGTTCTCTCTGTAATCACTGCATGTAGGAAACCGAGTGACGAATTCCATGTATTGAACATTATTAAACAACTTCTGCACTAGGAGTATGAATGGTAACATTACAGTCATCGCAGGAGATCTTAATCTACCTAACATCTGTTGGGAAGGGAATGTGGAGGGAGGGGGTAAACCCCAGGAACTTGTAAACAGCATTATTCATGAGGGTGGTTTCACTCAGGTAGTTGCGGAACCCACCAGGGAGTCGAACACGCTGGATATTTTTCTCGTTAAGCCTTTAGATGCACTAATTAGAACTAGCCCTATTCCGGGAGTAAGCTATCACAATGCAATAGAGCTCATTCTTAAGTGGAATGTTCCTAAACAGTCACTAGTCTCAAAAAACATTGACATCTTTCAGTATAGTAAAGCAGATAATATCGAATTCCAAGAGTATTTGCATCAAAAATATTCAGAATGGGCAGGTATTGGGAGTTTAGTAGAAGAGATGTGGCAGGGTTTAAGGAGATTATTTTCTTTGGTATTAATAAATACACCCCTAGGAAGCGTCTGAAGGATAATCCCGATCCAGAGTACTAGAATAAAATTAGGTTGCTCAAAAGGAAAGTCAAAGTTGCGCATAAAAGGAAAGACCGCGATTTTTAGATTCATTGGATAAGTATAAGCAACTAACTAGGGAATTAGCAGTGGAAAAAGTACGAGCAGAGGAGGTTTATGTCAGAAACACTCTTGACTTGGATAATCCAAATGAGTTCTACAAATATTTACGTCGTAAATAAGGAGATAAGAATAATTCATTTATAACTAAAATAGATTCAGGCGGTATTTTGACTCATGAACAGGATGTTGCTGAGGGATTTAATGAATGGTTCTCGCAGGTTTATAATAAGGGCATTCGAGGAACAGGCAAAAAATTGAACGGGGACAGCACATCGCAAGGGGTTGAGGGAAACTCAAAATATATCCTAATTTCTGACGCAGTTATTTTAAGGAACTTTCTTAAATTGAAAAATAGGAAATCGAAAGGACCTGATGATATCCCCAGTGACGCTATTAAACTGGGAAATAATGCAATAGTGCCTATCTACGAACATTGTTTAGAGCAACTTTAAACAATAACCACATCCCTGATGACTGGACTAAAGCCATTGTGATTCCGATACATAAGGGAGGGTCTAAAACATCACTAGATAACTACAGGCCCATTAGTTTAACTTCATGAGTCTGTAATCTAATAGAAAGAACGATAGCAGACTATCTTCATGTACATTGAAAAGAAAACAACTGGTTGAGTAAGAGGCAGCAGGGATTCAGGCAGGGCTACTCATGCAAGACACAGCTACTTGGACTGGTTCAAGACATTGCCGAAACAATGGATAAACAAGATGAAGTTGACGGGGTTGTAATTGATTTTGCAAAAGCATTTGATAAAGTACAGCATGACCTACTCATAGCTAAAGTACGCGAGTTTAGTGTTGACCATCGGGTAGTAGGCTGGATTGTAAAATTTTTTGAAGGGAAGAAAACAAAGGGTTAGAATCGGCAATGTTTACTCTAAAGAGATTGAAGTCACCTTGGGTGTTCCACAGGGTAGCATCCTCTGGCCATTGCTATTCCTAATATTCATAAACGATCTCCCTAAAAATATAAAATCCGAAGTTCGGCTGTTTGCCGACGATTGCATATTATATAGGCAAATAACAGAAAGATGTGACCACAAAATTTTGCAAAGTGACCTAAACCAGTTAGCAGAGTTGACCAAAATAAATTAAATGGTGATCAACGCTAGTAAATGTAAACATATAAAGTTTTCTAGAAGAAAATCACAGGAGTTGAATCATTATACACTGAATAAAGAAACCATAGTCACCATAACAGACTGCAAATATCTGGGTATTCAATTTTCTGAAAATCTTAAATGGAGGAGTCACATCGAGGATATTACCACAAAAGCATATAGAAATCTCCACTTTGTAATGAGGAACCTTAAACAGAGCGGGAAGGAAGTCAAGGAAAGGGTGTATAAATCCTTGGTTAGGCCGATTGTCAAATATGCAACGTGTGTTTGGGACCCGCATGAAACAGGCCAAAGTAAGAAACTCTATGGCATGCAAAGGATGGCGGCTAGGTACGTAATCGGAAAGCATAAGAAGGATGAAAGCATTAGTAAAATGTTAGATCAGCTAGGATGGGAATCATTAGCGTCGAGGAGGAAGACCTTTAGGTTAACGGCTGTATTTAACGCGTGGAACTGTAAAGATGGCTGGAGCAAACTGCGAGAGAGGTTCCATAGCCTTAATCATATTGGACTCGGCAATCACAGATTGAAAATAGGAACGGGAACAAAAAACCGATGTGGCAAAGTATTCTTTTATCATTAGAGGTATAAGGGAATGGAATGCTGTACCTGGAGAACTTCTCATTCCAATGCCTAATAACGCTAAAAAATTCAAAAAGAATCGAAAAGGTTATAAAAGATTGATTGTTTGTGTATATTAGAGTAGGAAACTGGAGACAGTTTTGTTTTATAACAAAAATAAAGTAGGAGTTGATATATTAGATAGCANCGTTGCGTATACTAAAGCATATTGTGCATTGCAACCCTTGAATTATAGTTACCATAGTTGGCCATGTTTTGTATTTAAAGGGCGAGTGCCGGACAGATCTCGTAAATATTTTCTTACTTCCCCTAGACCGTTGCCACCTGGTCCTCCGACCAAATTGCAACGTTTAGTATTAAATAAATATTAAATAATAAATAATTAGGTGTCAAAACTGTCGGTGTGTGCCAATCACTCCATTAATGGAGAAAGCATCTGATGATTTCAACGATATAACAATGTTTGAGCAGCATTCCAGTTGGATATCAATATTCACAACAAAAACTCATTCTCATTACATTAACACATAAATGTGAAGTTTTTCCTTTGATGGGCTATAATTCACAACAGTAAGGGTAACCTGAGTGAAAACATTCTAAATTGATTTGGAAGAATTATAGCCATTAACATAAAAATTTAGCACCGAGTTTTGGGATACAAACAGCTAAGGGCTGAAGAATATTCTCCGAAAATACTCAAAAATAAAGATAAGTGAAAGTTTGGTGTTCTGGAGGCCAAACCTAAATCTCCATTTACCGAGTGGATGCTTTACCACTAATTTGCTAAGTAAATGGCAGATCTGACTTAACACACCAAGGTTTCCTACCCAGACAAATATCTTTTAAAGTGATAGTAGAAATACACACCCCAAAAGTGTACACTACAATGGATGACACACACTGAGGAATACACAACTATCACATACTTTGACAATTCCTAAGGATTGATAGGTGAAAAAATCAAACATGACATAGAATTGAACCTAGACTTAGAATCAAGTTACTTGCCTTCAGTAAGTCTTTCCTCTTTTCATTAGTTACGTATTTAGTCAAAGCACCATTAGTCAACCATGCTCTGGTCACAGGTTTCTCATCAAAAAATGATACATTGTAGTGAGTCTGTAATAATCAAAAAGAAATTCAGTTTTATTCTATCGAATACAACAATTTCCTTTCATAAACTTAAGATATGAAAATTATTTTTAGGATATAATTGAATTCCTATGTTTTGTTGAGCCACAGAAAGTAAAGAACAGAAATGACTAAATAACTGTAAACAGTCAACTCGCGATTATCCGTGTTCCAATTATCCATGTTACTCTCTCCTCACTGTAACTCAAATGTTTTCATGATATTATTTCTGTCAAAAAGATAAATAGATTCTTTGAAATTATGATGTGCAAATGTATAAGTTTTGTAAAACCCACTACCATTTTTTTCTTGATAAATTCATGTTTAAAGATTGCAAACAATAGTTAGTGTTTTAATTTAGAGTTTATTATTGCCTATAATTTACTGGTTTTTTTCCGTGTCCCTTAGTTCCAACAGGCCTCCTTTCTCTATGATGAGGGAGTATTTAAGGTCTTCGTATAAATAATTTCACTTTTATCATGCAGGAAATAAGAATAACTAGGATATAGAAATATATAAAAATAAATAAATAACCCATTTCATTGTATTATTAGATCATATAGTTGTTTACCACTTGCTATGTCATTTGTTATTATGGTTGTGAATGCAAACACTAGTTGGGTTCCTTTAAAACTGTAGTTCCACTTATGTAAAAATTACAGAAAGATAAAAGAAAATGTGCTTTCTGTTCCTACAAGACTACAGTAGATTGTGACGAATGAAAAAGAAGTCTTTGCCTAAATTGGCAAAAGAATGTGATAATGGATTACAACCAATTCTTAGTATAATAAAGATGAAAAGTGAGCTGATGAAGTTTGTTGTATATTCACAGTGATTTTGTTACCCAAATAACTCTAACAGTAAAATTGTAGAGATGAGGAACTGTATTACTGAAAATAGTTCAGCTCTGTGTTAAAATTTAGCTGGATTACAAGGGGGAAAATGACTTGCATTACTTTGAAGTCATAGCAGCCAGAAAAATAAGAACTAAAATCAAAGTAATGAAGAAATCAAGTACACAGTTAAATCTTTCTTCCTATTTCAGAGGCTCACAGTAAAATAATATTTTCTATTAGGCTGATATTGATTTAAAAATTTAAATTAAATAAACCTATTCCAATTTTTTTTTATTATTTATGAGATCAAGTAAGTCTGTATATTGATGTTTTGTTACACACAGTAGAAAATATATTGATATAATGTTTGCAACTTCAAAATATTTTGTTCTCTATGTTGTCATTTATTTGTTACCTTGCAATTAAAGAGGCAGTCACATGTTTATTTTATTTTCCATAGTATGACTTGAACTAATTCATTGCCATATATATATAGGCCCTTATAAATAACTGTAGCATAAAATTCAGCATTCAGAGAGTTAACAATACAATAATTTAAAATGAGCATTACTGTGAAATACCATGTATTTAAAGACATAGAGGGTGAGCAAATACAACCAAAATGTAGTCTGTCAGTGAAAGGTTTACGTGTATACCCACAAATAAGACACAGCATGGTTTTTGTGATTGTATTCTTGATCTATCATAATAAATACCATAGAAAATCTATATCCCCAAATAAGATGTATCCTGCTTTTTAGCCCATTTTTTGTGAAATAATGCATATCATATGCAAGTATATACAGTAATAATAGGACCAAAATTTCCACATTATTCCATTATATGTATTTTTAGATTATCCATGCCTCATCACAGATCCATTAGCAAGGATAATCAAAAGTTTATCATACATGTAAATTAAGAGAAGAATTCACTATCAAGTTCATCTAAAAGAATGAGTCAAACCATCAACTCCTAGGCATAGCTCTTCTATTGATATTCTCAGTGCATAAAATTCAATGCAACTGAAAGAAATTTAACATTTCAAGGAAATGAATTTGTTCATGATAATTCAAGACTAAGTTTCTTGAATAAGTGCTTAAAATTTATAACGCAAATGAAGTAAGCAATAAAATGAAGGTACTTCTTGGATGAGATATTGGGTAAAAAGCTTCCTAGGAAAGAAAAACAAATCTCACAGGTATATCACAGTATTCAGTGATCCAGTAATACTGTTCAACGTCAGGATCATCATCTACCATAGCAGGCCACCAAGGATATCCTGCAACACGGCCCCACACCAAAGAACCAGCAGTATAAATATTGTGTATTAAATCTTCTTCCTCTAAAGGTGTAGGACCATGTTCCTTTGCTGAACAACTGGCATGTTTTTCATCTATAAATAAGAATACATTAATTAAAAAATAAGGAATTATATTCACAAAGTAATAATAAAATTTTCTTTAATATAAACAGAAAACATCAATTTTCCATTTCTAATCCATAACATCCATTTTTAAAATTTACAACAAACACAAACACCAATGACAAAAACATACATCCATGCCATAGCCAGAGAAAAACATGGTAAGCCAGGATTCATAATTAGAAACTAAAGTGGGCATGCAAAATATTATGCAACATATCTGTCAAGTATTCAGGCTGATTTAAACCTCATTCTCTCTACAATGCTACTAAAAGCTAGTTAAGAATGAGGCTTACTAGACAAGATGACAAGTAAAGTAATGTGCCATTGCTTTCCTGAATGAATCAAAAAGTTGTAAGTAGAACAAGTCCAAGTAAGTGAAGCACAATGACTCTATGAGTAACACTTTTTGTAGGATTAAAAAAGGAGAAATCTTAACCAATGCCATTATTTAGAATCATTCATACATCAGTGGCCTTCATATCACAGCAGCCATTACTAGGACTGAGACTGAAGTACCTGAGGAATACAATTCTTTATATCTGGCATCCAAAAGTAAATGAGAAATACTCAATTTGTCAACATACTGTAGCAAACCAATTCTGTAATCAAGACCTTCCAAGGGTCAAAAGAATTTTGATATTATCATATTGACAACCCGTACAGCCAAAACCCTGCAGAAATACACATTTAAACATTTCTATAAGAATGCATATATTTCATGGATACTATTATTTTGCTACATGTAGATATTAACTTAAATTGCAAGGAATATGAATACCCCGCAAATAATATCTCTTTCAAACAAAACATATTATCCTTACAGTGCACCATTCATTTCATAAATTTGATACTCATTTCCTCTTTGAGGCAAATATATTTCTAATTAGCAAAAATTCTAAGTAATACAGAATAGTGGCTACATTGTGAATTGAATAACATGTTTCAATGCAAAAATGGGGCTTAAATCCAATTCAAGTTAGTATGCAAGTGATGATTCTATCACTTTTGATTACACGAGGAGCATGTGAAGAAAATAACACAATGAAAACATTACGCCAATGACTGGGCAAAGAATTAAGGGAGTCTGAAAGAGATTCTTTGTGACCAGGATGAATGTCCAAAAGAAAAACTTCTTTGGGCATTTAAACTAAATAAATGTGCGAGAAAATTAAAAAGAGAGGAAGCCTGACAAAAAGACAGTTGAATCAAATGCAGAGGAGCTTAAAGAATTAATAGTACTTGGATAACTGATTGTGTCAGAAATAAATTATGTATGGAAGAGTAGAAAATTGAGTAGCATTGTGTTAGGGCTCCCAGATAGCCAGAGGGCAATACATTTGCCTTAGGTGGAAGTGCTCCCAGGTTACATTTCCGTTGGGGACCCACATGCAAAACAAACTCAGCACTTTTGGTAACACAACTAGTTTTGTGCCAAATATTTTTATGCCTCTTTTTCAAATATTACATCTTAAGCTTATTACACCAGGGTCTTATTTTACCACAAAGATCAAAGATGAAAAATCAAATTGTAAATGCAAAAAAATATCATTTCAACTAATACAAAAATCAAACATTACTATCAAAAATTTTAGTGGCTAACATTACCTACACTAGGAAATAGCTGAATTTTTATCCTAGCTAATAAATGAAGATAACTCATGAATGAATGTCATTTTAAAGTATCTCCAGATTTAGATTCTTCAGTTTGGGTATAGACAAATAACTTTTCAATCTTCAATGACTCTTTTGGCTACCACCAACAATAATATTCTCATTTACACCCATGTTGCATCAAGATTTTTAAAGGAAACCAAAATCTTTAGTCTATATTTTGAAAGTATAATAAACATCAAAGAATTATAACTTAATCATGAAAACAAAAGCAACTATAGGCAAGAAGATTAATATCTTTAATTCAAATCACCTCCAATTTCAACAACACCAGACTTAGCAATTCTCTCATCTACTGTCTGTAATTGCCACCTTAATCGGTATTAGTTGTTTAACGATCCAACGAAAACTACTAATTTAATATATAATGCAGAAACAACTTACAGAATAAACCTACAACTGGCATTATTTGAGAGTTATCCCAAACGACACTGATGTTTTATTGAAATTCAGATAATTCAATTACGAATTAACAGTTTATCATATTTTATTAAAATTCTGTAATTGGGTGTATTAAAATAAATAACATTTGGTATTATAATCATAAAATATGTTAATGCTCACTATAAAATTTTTTCCTGAAACCACATATTGATGAACACCTTTTATTTGTCTCTTAAAATGAGATAATGAAAGATGCATCTTTAATGTAACTTTGTCCATTCTTTAACAGCTGCAATAATATACAAGCCACTGAGATATGAGCGCTGCTGAATAACAGCATTCATATTAGGCAGTCTTCATTTAGAAAAATTTGAATTGTGTTATTCACACTTTCATTCTGCTGCACTTTGGTCCTTTATTAGCATTCTGGCTTACTGAGGAGAGTAAGAGCAAACTACCTCACTCAATATTTTCCCTAGTCGCCTCATCCCATTTCCAAACCTCATGGAGGAGGGAATGAGGTTTAAACCTGCTTTCTGGCTGAAGACAGTCCAGGCAGATTATAAAATTTATTGCAAAACACTAAACAGTAATAATAAAGTATCAAACAAAATCTCACAAGTAAAATAACGGTGTAATGAAATCTCAATTACAACAAAAGCAAGCACATAAGATTAGATTTCTATAATTTGTGCAGGATGTATAAGATTAGCAGAGGCAACACAATGAAAGTTGAGAGAGGCAGGGTGAAAATAGATTAAGGTTTAACAGAAGAACAAGTAGTAGATAATTTATTGTTACCAAGAAAATTTGCTGGCAAAGAAGATTAGAAACAATCTGATATTGAAAAGAATTCTAGACGAGAACAAAGCAAACGTTCATAGTGTACTATTTTCATTCCAAAATAAGGCCATAACTGTTATAAACAGCAACCACATACCGTAAAAAAGGACTTGCGGTAAATTTAATATTCATAGTAACATTTTAATGCAATCATGCTAGGTAATCTTTACTGCTTGACTGATTACAACCAATTAGGTATCACAAAGAATTGGAGAAAGGACAAAAAATCAGAATAGCAAGCATACAAGCACAATATCCTGAACTTTTGCCAATGGTTACACAGAGTCTCAAAACATCTAGCAATTAATCTTCTGCACCATAGCTTACTGAACTTTGCTATTCTGATGTGCACAATTCACCAGCAGTTACAGAAAAAAAAGCTTTAAACAATTTATTGCATTCCTTTAATGTCTTCAATGCAAACTTACACGAATGTTTAGCTGGAATAAAAATGCTACATTAGAGGGAAGTAGAATATGGAAAGGTTAGAGACAGAGAATTGTGATTGCAAGTAATATGGCACTACAGGAATGACTAACATCATCTGCAAAAGGTTAACATGTAGAATTATATCTAGGTAATAGGAGGGCATGGCACACACAGGAACTCAATAGTGCACACTAAAGAATGAATGCATTCATCAGATTTTAGAAAATATGATGAAAAAATGCTTTAGGTAACCTACCTTTAAAAAACGAGTTCACAAAAATAAAACGCAAGAATGCCTTAAAAAACTAATATGGATGGCATAAATATTCATGTAATATGGAAGGTGAAAAATTAAGAATGCCAAGTTTTATAATGACCAAAGGATGAAATGATGTAATTACAACCTGAAATGGATACAGTCCACAGCTATAAGACTTCAAAGAAAGGGAGAACTTCAAGAGTTACATAACTACTTTGACAATCACACCAATGTCCTAAGGAGGTAACAAAATGAATTGAAAATGTATCCTTTTCCCATTTCATTCATACATAGATAGCTCTGTCACAGAGAAAAGTGCAAACAATTCATCTCAAATATCTCTCAATTCTTGTTCTTATGATCACCAAAATTACATACAAATGTACCAGCATTTTGCACAGAAAAGGATAGTCAAAACCCAAAATGCCTCAACAGGGTAATATCATTAGGCAGTACAGGACAATTTAGGTACAAAATTACATAAAAGCCCAATGCAGTAAAAAATCTACATAGAGGCACCGAACCGTTAATGCAGACACCCCAAATAAACTTGAGCAGACAAGAAGAAAAGGAATGCTAAGGGGTTAAGAAGCTTCAACATCTAAAATTTTTAACATAAAACAATTAACATAACAACACTATACATAATATTGACATATCATGAAAAATTACATTTTGGAATTCACTTTGGAACAGTAAATGATCAAACTTACACTCAGAGAGGAAATCAACCACCTTAAAAATATGCTATACATTTGTTAAAAATTGTACATTCCTACAAGAGTTTTTATAGATGCAGGAAGCATTTTCAAATAACCTCTATCAATGAAGGGTTTACCTAGTGGAACTCTACATCAAATGGTAGATATTTATGTTTCCTTCAGATAAAAATAATTCCCAAAGACACTTACTACAACTACTTACAGGCTTAATTACAAGGGGAGTTTAATAGCTGTTTGCCAGTCAGTAAACTGGCACAAGTGGCAATTACAACTTGAGTGAATTTGTTAGTGAACTTGCGCTGTTTAATCAAGCCTTCAGTAAATAAGAGCTTACACATCTACTTAACTCCTTAAAATTTAACCACAAAGCATGCATCAAATTTCTCATACTAGCGATTTCCATACTTGAAGTGCCTCCTCCATATCAGAACTATCTTATCCCCCTTCACCAGCTCAATAAAAATTATATTTATTAACTTGCATTCTGAAATCCTACACCAATGAAAAACAAAATATTCCTTACCTGATATCTATAAAACTTGTTGCATCTAATAATGTAATGCAATAATGCTTTACCTACGTCCAGCAATAAGAATCAAAATGCTGCCTATCAAATGACAGCTACTCTTGAGCTATACACCATTCCTCTAGAGGAAGCTCTTACATTTTAGAAATCACTTCTACATGCCAACAAATATGAATTCCTTACTTCAAAGAAGTTTTTCAAATGAGATATTGAACAGTAATGAGCCTGATTGTTACATTTCGAATCCACAGCACTGAGTTTCCTCTCATATGATTCAGAAGGTAATAGTGTAATTTCAGAGGCTGCATAAAAATTTCATAACATAATAGTAGAATGAAATGTAACACAATAGAAAAGCAAAATTATTATACTCATGACTGACATTAAGTAACAAACTCAACTTTGAAAAAAGTATTGAATAAATTTAAAAAAATAATTGCCAATATACACAAGGAAAATCAACTCTACACCTTATGAATAATCTTGTCAAGGAAATAACTCAGAACTAAAACTTGGCTTAATTTGGTCAGGGACATTATAGTAGAAGAGACAACTTTTATGTCACAGTAGAGCTGAAACTAAACCAAAGAAGCTAATTAATTTCCATCCAAAGAAAAAACTAAACTTCTCTGAAATTTGAATTGACATGAAGACTTGGATCAAATACTTTTTCAAACAAACCAAGATAAAACCTGGAGGTAGAAAAATGAGAACCTGATACCTCAGTATTCTCCTATTGAAACAGTCTCATCAAGAAATGCCAAATTTTAATGCTGGAATTTGATGGGCAGAGCTAAGGAAAAGGCGAGAAAAGTAAAATTAGCTGTAGGCGTTAACAGGTAGTATGCAAGCAGGGAGAGAATCAGTTCTAACAAGTCACACAAAACAAAAAATTTAATCAAATGATAATTTTTTTGAATGTGGACAATAAAGCATGTTATGATTCTTATAATGTGGTGTTGCATTATTGCTGACATGCAACCAAGCTGTTCCTGCAAAACTAAGAAAAATTATGTTAAGACATTTTGGTTATTAAACAATCAAAGACATGAAAAATGAGAAAAAGTATTGACTGTTTGTACTGTAAATTAGAGGTAACACTCTATGAAAGGAGGAAAAAAATGTATAACTTATCACAAACCACAATATTCAATGAACATTCATCATGGTTACAATATTCAGTAAAGTGAGGTATAAACATTCCATGGTACAAAAATTGCCTTCTTTCCTTAACACAAGAAAATTTTCCAGTTATGCCATAGCACATTCACAGTAATTAATTTAAAACAAGGATCAGAGACACACAGCTTTAATATTTCAACAAATCAGATATTTTACACTTATGATCAGATAGATCTTGCGGATAACCTTATGTTATCAGCAACTGCTATTAGCACTTACCGAAGATGGTTTCCAGAGATAATATCAATTGGTAAAACCTATTTTTCATAACCTAGCTGAATTGAACATCCGGCTGTAAATTTATAATGGATGTCACCAAACTGCAGCTAGAACTGACTGAAATCGCTAGCTAGCACATATTTTTGCACTGGCATAGCTAGACATTACACCACCTAGGAGGTCTTAGAATTGGCATCAATATGTATCAAACGCACAGACCTGCAAGTTTGGTGTTTTGATTAAATCTATGTAAGTTGAACAGTGGACCAGTAGCTATACCAGTGCTTTCATGTATGAAACCAACATATCTTAAGAAACACAACATAGTTGTGTTAATTTTAATTATATTTTACATACCTGTAAAATATAATTAAAATTCTTAATCCAATTAATTATGTATCTTCAGTTATGGCATACCACAAAGTAAAGGCCATATCCATTGAAGGTCAACTGATCTTGACCCAGCACTGCACAATCACTAAATTAAACAAAATAAAGAGGGTAGTAAAGAGAGTCAAGCAATGCCTCTCGAGTGCCTAAATAAAAAAATAAAGGATGCAATGCCTAAGCGAAATTAATTTATTAATATGCAACAATACATTCATCAAAACTTGTTAAGTTGATGAATCTCAATTCTCTTCAGTGCAGCAGTAAAGCTAAATAAAATAACAAATTTGTCAAAAACTTCACTGGCAATGTCTATAGTAATGCTTCTACTCAGCTTTCCCTTATGTTAGAAGACATTTCCCGAAGCACGCCAATCCATCATCTAATGAACATCTAAAAGGACTGCTACAGATAATTTTCAAACGTGTCTACATAAATGAAAGGCAGGGCAAAGGGGAAAACAGAATTGTCATATCTTAAGCATATTTAGATTTCTTAAGGGTAACATCCTCAGCAACAAGAATGAGCTGAATAAAAATGTCAATAAAAAATATCTTCATAATCTTCTGGGATCACAGCCATTTTATACTCAATTAATAGTCTATAATTTAAACAAATACTTTAACATTTAAACTTACTCACCATATAAAACATCACAATAACATCTTCTTGGTCATAACATTAATATTGACGAAGATTGAGAAGATAATAGTGTACATTATTACCATCATTCATGTAACACTGCCACTTATCAGGAACTTCAGTTGGGTCACAGGTATTAGCCAAATAACGCCACTTGGAGCAAACAGGGTTACTGCATTGAACCCACACACCAACATTTCTTTTCTTCTGCAACCTAAACAATCTTGACCTTGGAGAAAGGATTTTAGATTCTGGAGAGCAGCTTTCCTGACTTCCAAACTGGAAAGACTTTGGTGTGGATTGTGAGAGTGACAAACTTCCAACATCGCTTACACTCGAGAGATTACTAGATGGAATTATACGATCACAGGGACTTATCTTCCTCTGCTCTACTTCTTTACCAGTGGCTGTTCGTTGACTCTGAAATTTAGGCGATACAAACGGTTTTACAAAGCTTTCTTCATTTCCACCTTTATTCTTGGATGGATTTGATTGAGAGATTTCCTTATCTGGCAATGGCATATTATTTTCAATATTTCCTGAATTAGAGGTTATTTTGGGCATCTTATGTTTTTTGGAGTTTCTTTTGGGAAAGGTATCATTTTCCAGAGGTTTAAGCACACTTTCAGGTTTTCCTGAATGAATTAGGGAAAATTTTTGATTATCATCTACAAATCAGAATCATATCAACGCATTAAACGCATTTCAAGGCTTCTGTAGCTTAATGGATTCCTTAAAAAATAATTACATTAATTCAAATTTGAACTGTATAACTATCATAATTTACATCAAATTAACTGATGTCCTTACCCTTGAGCTCTGGATCGTCGAAGTTAAGTCTTGTAGGTTTCAATTTAAGACCCAATTTTTTTATTCTGGATTCTGGTTTCTTCTTCTTAAGTGGGGGAAGAATGCTGTTGTCGATTGGGTTCTTTGGTGTTTCTGTAAGTGTCGCCGACCTAGTAAAGAAACGAGTGATGCAATGGCTCTTCCGAAACATTTCTAATAACATCTATTGGTAAAATAAAACAATACCCATTGCTAACTACATCGAAATTAGTTTCCTCGGCTTCTTCAACCGGTGAAAGAGCAGCATTAGGCTCAGGAATGACGACGTTATCTTCCTAAAATTTCGGTAGACAAGAAATACCAATTATAGGCGAATTAAGTAATAACGGAGAAACTAGAAGAAAATACTCTTACCTCTGCACTATCGCCGTCAACATACGAGCCCTTGCTCTTGCAAATCGATTTTTTTATAACTTGTGAGAATATTTCCTCGTATTGAGAATCTGAGAGTGAATTCGGCATTACCTGAAAAGTATTTCATTCAATATATGCTAAGAATTGAAGGGCCTCATACAGAGTATACAACAACATACCTTTTCTTTCTTTTGAGATGATTTTTCTTTGAAACCTCCATTTCCTTCCAAAACCATTTCACCAGAAAATGCTGGTGAAACAAATTTTCTTGCAAGAGGTTTCGGCATTTTCAACAATATCTCTAACAATTAACCAGCAACTACTCTTAAAATGAAAAAAATTATCTGATTTTTAAATTAGTTTACGAAACTAATAATTCAAAACTCCATCAAATGGGATAGACACATACTCTTCGTCACAATTAAAGTCTTCACGTGAGCTCAAAGATAACAATCCTTTTGCCGCCTATGAATACATCGGATACATCCAGTGACATCTACAACTTTCAGATCTTAGGAATTAAATTTAGAGTTGTGAGATTTTATTGGAATATTTACGGTTATTTATGTATTTTAAAAACTTTTCTATATTTTTCTTTATTTTTCCTTCATCTAGAGTTCAATGTAAGGGCCTCCAAATGCATATAGTGCTACTCCTGGTCTCGTCGGTACACTCCCACATTCGGGTTTTAGAGCAACCCTTCGTAGTCGGAAGGTGAAAAAGAAAACGGAGAACGGAAATGTATATCCATCGTCGATGGTGGCGAATGTCGTAGGGTGTATGAATCGTCTGTAGGTTTTCTTGTATCTTTATGACCGTACGTTCCGTTATGTGGCAGTTTGCATGATCTCGAACCTGAAAAACAGTCGTAGCTTCATTTTAAAGGTAAAATTTTTGGATTTTTCAATAGCATTACAGTAATTAATGCTTCTTTGTTAACGTATTTGGAAGGCTTATTGGGATTGAGATAACCGTTCATAAGACGCATGCGCAATGTTGCGTGGATGGCAATGTATACAAACTCACGTGGAGAGAGAGCTTGAGTGCCAGAAAGTCCAAATGCTGGAAAATATGGGCGTGACAGCTGGGAGTAGGGATTTTTGAATGAATTTTAGTATGCTATTCAGTTAGTTATCATTAAATAATTGGTATCAGGTCTTTGGTGTTTAAAATAATGCATTTTACAAATATGAACATTAGTATCTCGCACGTTAATTTAATACTCTGTCAACCATCCTTGAGAATATTTTGTAAAATTAATTATTTTTTTCAGGTCTTTTATGGCATCAACACAAATTAAAAGGCGTATTGGAACCAGCATTCCAATTTCCGAGGATGCGAGCAAAAAGAAGACAAAAGTGGATTCGGAAAGGGATGCTGAGAAAACAAGGAGAAAGTCTGCCAATCCTTATACAACTCCCAGCCCAAAAAAACCGAAACATGAGAATGACACTCGTCATTTTAAATTTACGCGGAAAAGATCTCACAGTATAACTGGTGGGAACGGTAAATATTTACCGTGTCATAAACGAAGGAAAAAAGAAGGTATCATTCCACCGACTAAATTTTTACTCGGAGGCAATATTTGTGACCCGCTGAATTTGAATAGTCTTCAGGACGAAGAAATCAACAGGTAAAATTTTCAGAAAATTTTTATTTTAATTGCCTTACGGTCGCGTTCTTGTTGAGATATTTTGCGTAGCAAGTATTTCCTCTAAATGATATGACTATATCTCTGTTGATGTGAAAATTTGATCATGATTTAGATTCTTTCATTATCTTGTGGAATGAATCATTTGATGTTTACAATGATTTTCTTACCAACTGTCCCACTGTATTATTTAATATTGTTTTGTATAATTTATTCCAGGGCTGTCAATGCTGTCACGCCGCGGTCGTCCCCTTTACCTACTCCCCGTCACAGGAAAGAGGAAATTCAGGTACTTATTCCTCCTAACATCAATGACCCGCTGAACTTAGCAGCAGGAGAAGATGGTGATGATTTCGAATTGAAGTTGGTGTCTCCTAAGAAACGAAAAATTAGGCGACGAAGAAAACATCTATCTACAAGTCCTTCAGCTGAAGGAAAGGAAGATCAACAAGCTCCCCCCTTACCTAAATATGCCACTTTAGGTCCTTGTCCAGCGAATTCAACTAGTGTTCCCAGTACAAAGACGGAACTTGATGACAGCATTCCTGAAGAACAGGAGGGACAAGAGACAGAGTCAAATTTGTCGAGAGATCTTGAAGTTAGCCCTAAGGAAAAAAAGTTAGCAAACAGAAAGACTAGTACCAGCTTTTTTGAAGATAGGAAGTCTGGAGGAGGTGGTAGAAAAGTGCCCCCGGAAGCAAAGGACAAGATAGTGAGCCCAGTGGTGCCACAACCTGGTGCCCGGAAGAGACAGTCTTCGTACGGAAGAAGTATATCCAGAGCTGAAAGTTCTGGTGGAGTTGAAGGAGTTGTCGAAGTAAAGGGGAACAATGAATCGAGACGCGCTGGTGGGAAATCTGCAGCTGCTCAAGGGACAGTTGTTGATCATGGTCATCAAATTAAAAAGAATTTTAACAAAAAGAATGTGAACTACCAGTATGGAAACTATAATAGGTGAGTATAAATTGACTGATTATCAAATTCTTTATGGTATGTTTTCCTTTAAACCTTAGATGCATAAACTTCAAAGGGGATCTTTCCACTGTTCAGAAGTGTGTTTCATTTTCAGAGTTAAATCGCGATAAAGGTAGCTTAATTTTGGTATAGTTTTTATAATTCAACGAATTACACTATTTTGGAAATAATAACTTTTGGCTCCTAATAGCCATGTGGGCATTGCAATGCCTTTGATTAAAGCATTCCTGGGTTAACTCCTGGTTGGGATTCTTATGCAAAACGACATCAGCTGTCGAAATTTTAATAATACTATTGTACTATATGTCTAGTAAATCTGGGCTTCCAGGTAACCTATTGGACGATGCGTTTGACTATACTGAAAGCGGTCCTAGGTTTGATAACCTTCTGGTGGGGGCCTACTTGCAAAATGACCTCAGCTGTGAAAGTACTTTTAACAATACTACTATTAATAATAATAAAACATCTTTATCAATGGCAAGCTTGAGGCATATTAGTCTCACCTTTCATGTTAATGAAATATTTAAAAGAATGAGATTGCTTTCAGGAGTTAAACGAAAAGGAAAGATAATAAAAAGAGGAATGCATTTTCCTAAGCCTTTCCTAACCTTTCAGGTTAAGTAAAATAGATCACCACTGGTAAACACTTACCAGAAGGGTGGCATGATATACCTACGAAATCTGCTGGAAGTTGCAACTAAGATCTATTAAAAAATCAACGAAGTAGAAAATATAAAAAATCTAAAAATATAAATAGGCAATATTAAAGCATTCTGTCAATAAAAAAAATAAGAAATGAGTCAAATCTTATGAAAATCCCTTTGGTATCTGACATGTATAAAATTCATTCAAAGTATGGTAAATTCCATTTTTGAAGGTAATATATGAAACTTGAAACAATATCATCACAAATTGCAAACTATGTGATGATAGGAAACAGGTAAGGGTGATCTAGTGCAAGATGGTGCACACCCAGGAAATATTCCAAGGAAGAATGGGCTTGAAAAAAGTCTGACAGTATCGGGAATCAAACCCAGGTCTTCCAATTGCAGGCTGGGTGCTTTTTCAAGTCCATTTTTATTTGGGATTTTTCCTGGGTGCGCACCATCTTGCACTAGATCACCCTCACCTGTTTTCTATGTTTATTAACCAGAAGGGGATTTCCTTTCCATCACTTTGTGTTGCCGGTGCTTCCATGAAGTCATGACAGCGAACGATGCCACCATGTGGATGAACTCGCTACATCCTTGCCCACAAAGTCTCCCAAATGGCTTTAAAAATGTTCTGCCAGGATATCTCAATGGACAGTGCACCCGATTGGGAGACCCGGGTTCGATTCCCGGTCCCGTCAGACTTTTTTCAAGTCCATTCTTCCTTGGAATATGTGATGATATTGGTTATAGCTAGTCAATTTTTGTTTGTGAAAGGGTTGGAGTTTATTATTAGTCAGCGGTAACATTATCAGTCCCCACTTGTCCCCAAGTGACCTCTTTTTGTAATCTGAAAGCCATTTTTTTACTCAGTTACAGTAAGACTACTTACAAGGATTTGTATGACTGTTTCCCAATTTTGACTCGCTCATTTTTCTCTAGAATGCTGAAATAGGGATGTGAGTAGAACTGAGGGAATTAACAGGATTGACTTTGTTTTTATCAGTGAGATCCCTGCCAATGCTGTCATAAGCTTTCTTTCGCCTACTCCTTCCAATATCCTCCTACCCTAGCTTTTTCATTGTTGGGCTCATCCTTCTAGCATGACCAAGATAATCATTCTTAGCTTTCACGGCATGCATTTTTTAAAATAAGTAACAGGATCCAATATCTTGGTCCTATCACATAATTCATTTATTATTTTTGTATCTTGCAAGTATGTAGTAAATAATAAACTTTCGAATCCCCTTTTATAGGCTATTTCTGTGCAGTTTACTGAAATAGGGTTAAATTTTCAGTTGATGTTTACAATGTTGGATTTTTGTTTAAAAATTTCCCTTTAGTTAGAGAATGTTTATCTATATTGGCAACTATACTATTATTTAGATCAACAAATGAACATTTTTGGTTCTTTCCCGTCAAATATGATATATAAATTCTTCACAGGTTGTCAGCCGGGTTAAATTGGTGATTACCACCAACGTTTCAGCCATGAACTCGGCAGCCAATTTGTTATTGAAGAACAGTTTTGAGATACCAATTAGTTTCTTGTCCATTTTTTATTGCTCCAAAAAGCAGATGTTGATGGTAGTAATGTCTTATTGTTCCTTTGCTCATGCTATTCTAACTTATTTAGGCCTCCGGGTAGCCAAGTGGGTAACACTTTTGACTTGGATTTCTATTCCCAGTTGGAGCACACGTGCAAAATTACGTCAGCTTTCGAAGCACTTTTATAAAATACTACTAATAGTAATAATACTATTCCACTTTATTTCTTATGAAAGTACATCACTGGACCTATATTTCCATAGTTAGGTCAATTTACTTTTTAAGTTAATCTTATATAATTCATTCTTACATTTCTCTTTGATGACAATGTGAATTTCTGCCTTAAGAGTAGATTTTTTCATAAATATGAGATTTCAAATGATGGGTTTTAAATTACTAGTAGTTTTAATTTTCCTTATGCAGTTGAAGTTAACAATTATATGTTCTCTGATAGCTTCAAATTCCAGGAGAATACTTTTATCTTCAGATGTGTTGTAATGGAGATTGGTATCCCCATGTACAGTAATACGCTAAATAGTACTGCAAGAAGCCAATTTAACTATTTGGGAGACTTTTTCTTTCCAAACCAGATATTCAACATTCTGAAATGTGGTTCTTAATTATTGGTAATTCATCTTGTGGATGAGCCAAAAACTGTAAGCAAACTTGATGATGAAGGGTTAAAATCTTTCTATCTTCGATTAGCCATAATTTTCTGGCGTAATTTCAAATTTTAAGCATGTTTTCCCTTGTAATTGAGCACACTGATGAATGTAATTTGTTAGCTATGCATAGCACCCATCAATTCGATATTTTTTTGTTCTCAGGTATTATGGCTACCGGAATCCTAACCATGAAAATGATGCACGTCTGCAGTTTTTACGCCAGGATTTATTTGAGGGTAAAGATGTGTTGGATATTGGCTGTAATGTGGGACATGTCACACTGATGGTTGCCAGAGATTTGGGTGCTAGATCAGTGGTTGGACTTGATATTGATAAGAAGTTGATTGAAGCAGCTTGGAATAATGTCAGGCATTATACAAACAACGTTGGACCCCGCAACAAACCTCATGGAAGCTCGAGGCATCTACTGCCTACTCAAAGCAAAGAGGAAGAAGAAAGGTTTCCTGTCTCCATGCCTATCCTTTACGGGCCAATAAATGCAGGGGCATCCCATTTAACTTCGAAAGTCAATAGATTGGATAAAACACTGGATGATAAGCAACTGGCATTTCCTCACAATGTAAAATTTGTGCAGGTATGTGAAAAATTCAGTAACTTAGAGACTATCTTTAAATGATTCACTACATTTCTAGGATATCTGAATCCCCTCTTTGTCATAAAATACCTCAAGAAATGTCATACCAAATGTCACAGACCATTTGAGTGTGACATCATTTAAGGATGGCCCCTTATTCATTGTTTGGGTTTTTTGTAAGTAGGAGTATAGACTGCATCTACTCCATGTATCTTAGGCAGTTAACTTTATGCCTTTGCCTTAGATTCTGAGGAGGAAACTTTTCCCCCAGGTCAATACCTTGTCACTGTTGGTCAGTATTGTGCTGTTCTGTATCTGTGCTGTACTATTCAGCTGTTTCCTTTTTATCAGTATTAATAATGATATCTTTAGTATAAGGCTGTATCATGTTGATGAATATTCTAGTTTTGATAATGGAAGATTAATGTATCAATGTTATCCTTATTTATTGTATAAAATGTTAACTTGCACACAGTTTTTGCCACCATTATTCCTCTTATCAATTGATTCTCATAAATGTGATGATGAACTTTCAAATTTTCAGTTGGGTAAGTATTTGGGGAATTAAGTTGAATTTTCTCGTGAAAAGAGAGAAATTTTTCAAAACACTTTAGAAGCAATATAATGAATAAAGTAGGCTTTCTTTGTAGTAAATGTTAGTCAAATGCTTCTGGGAAGGAAGTTAATCTCTCAAATATCAGGGCCCTCAGGAGATAGCCTTTGTTATGGAAGAAGAGTCAATCATTTAGCTCAGGGTCCAGCCTTTTTCAGCCAAAGGATTGCATTGAAGATTTCACCAAACAGAAAGGTCGATGAGGACCCCCTTAAATTAGATTATCCCTCTCATATAACTGATCTGTATTTTTGCATAGCTAATTTTGTGTTGAATGATTGCATCACAGGTTGCATCATTAATGTATGTATCACACCCAAACACCAAGTCAGTTGAAGAAATGTAAGCTAAGGAAATTTTAATACTAAATTCATTGAGACTTCCATGTTAAATAAGTTGGTTCTCTATCATTACAAGACTTCCGTAATGTAGTGACCATTAGCTTCAGGGCGTTTATTAGTATGCCAAACTCAAACTATCTCAATGAACAATGTGGCTTTGGTAACTAAAGAAGCAGTTCTTCTTATAACTTTCATCATCCCTCTTGATTGTAGATGTTATAGGTAACTTGTTCAAATCTCTATGTGCCTCAATAAATTCAGCTGTAAAATATAAACAAAGTTTTTCTTGTACCTAAGTATGTGTACAATATTTTGACTTACTTTGCACATACTGTTACTCTAGCAAATAAAAGCTATTAAATTTATGATGAAGTTAACTTTATCTCAAAACAAGGATAATTTTAATGAATGATCATTTAAGGTTTTGAATATGCTATACCCTTTATTTATTTCACAACACAATATGCAAGTTAATGAAATTGAAATATATTTCCAATCTTCAGAACATAAGCACTGCTATTTTAAACCTTCAGTGGGTACTGTGCTGGACATACCTGGGTTTGGTTTTAAATTTACTTGTTAGCAGCAGTGAATTACAATTTGCTCCTTTTAACTTGAACTTTTGTTTATTAAAGTTTGAAAATATTTTCTTTTACCTCACATCTTAATATATTTGTTTATTAGCTATAGTTCATTGTACTCTTTACTTTCATGAAGAACAAATTAATTATTGATGGACTAAATTTTTAAATTTGGCCATTAAAGCATTTGATGCATATATCATTGAGCTGTTTTCTATAAAAATCTGGTGAAATGATTTCCATTGTTTATCCCAAAATCTTAGAATGAGCTCTCATGTAGATCAAACCTCTCTTAATATGCTTATGCATCTACATTTTTATAAAACCCTAAACCGAGCTGCAATTAACTTATACAAATTCAAATTGACAAGAAGAGAAGGCTCTAAGTGTAATAGAAGAATGTTTTTATTTTTTAGGGTAATTATGTCCTTGATTGTGATTCCCTGTTGGAAGCTGAACAGCCAAAATTCGATGTTATTCTTTGTTTGAGTGTAACTAAATGGATCCACCTGAATTGGGGAGATGATGGCCTAAAGAGAACCTTCCGGCGCATGTTTGCTCAGCTAAGGCCTGGTGGTAAACTCATCCTTGAACCACAAGCGTGGCCATCGTACAGGAGGAAGAAGAGTATAACTGTGAGATTTAATTCTAATACTTCTAAATTAACAATCACTGCTAATAATATCTCTTTGCAGTTGGAGTAAATTCATGGAAAGAAATATTCTTTGGAGATTATGAAAAGATTTGATTACACCACATTAGCTTGACAATATCTCTAAATATGCTTTCTGTCCTGAATATTGGATATTGACTTGTTTTTTATTTATAACTATATTGTTTTTATATATTTTATTGCTTTTTTTGTCTGGATAATATTTTCAATGAAGATTTTTGGAGTATGTTTCTAAAAAGAAGAATTTTATGTACAGAGTGGAACCATCAACTTGGTCACTCAATAAATTGAGGCTTCCCAGAAAGGTTTTCTTAGAATCTAGGTTATCCCAAATGAAGCATATTAATCACTTTTACAATATGTTAATGCAAAGATGAGTATTTTCTAGCTTTCAGGACAACCCAGAAATTCCAATAGTGTTTATATAATTGTGGAGTTAGAAGAGATATATGTATATTATTATTCAGTTGGAAATTCTCAGACCATGCAGTGCTTTTGGTTATGATTAACAATGTTTGGAAATGAATCTCTTTCAATGCTAGATATACATAGAAGACCAATAAAATTTTTAGTTATCACTCTTACTTTTTGTCATAATTACAGTTAAACCTGGTTAAAATGCTTTTGCTAAAGATGCTCTTCTTTCTTTAACATAAAACGTGATGAAAATACCAATATAGATGCTCTGCTTACAGCTTTTATAAGGTGGATTTTTCTGTGTCCCTAGATGCATGGCAGCCCACTTTATTCAATTGTCTAATGCATTTCATAGATTAAAATCATTGTTATCTGATCAATATCTGTATTGCCTCACTGAAGGGAAGTCTATCTCAATCAATAGGACAAGTTCAAGCGTTTTTGTTATTGTTTCTTGAAGATCAGAGAATCTGATACAATTTGATGGTTCTGAGATTAAAGCTTAAAAGTTACACTAATGAAATGGCAGCTTTAATTTTCATGATGCCGTACTGCTATAACTGGTTAGTAAATGGTTTTAACAAAAAGATTAATTTTTTAAAACCTTTGTCATATTTCACTTTCCATAAATCTTTAAGAGATATTTAGTATTGGATTAAATACAATGAAATAAGCTTATCTGATAGATATGATGTTGTAAATTCAGTACTATATGTTCAGACATTTTGGAATCTTTACATGTACTGTAAATTGGTTATGGAATAGCCATTGTTGATTGTTATAATATTGGAAGTTTCTGAACAAAATCGCCATTATTTATTGCAGGAAACAACTGTAAAGAATTATAACAACATCTCCTTCTATCCTCAACAATTCACTCAATATCTACTCTCCGAGGTTGGGTTCAAAACGGTTGAAGTTCTCGGAATGCCTCAACATCCATCCAGGGGGTTTCAGAGGCCAATTCAACTCTTTTACAAGGATAGTACATCTCCAAGTCGGGAAGTGGAAGAAAGTACATCAACAGATCAGGGATCTTTTGAATCACCCTCATCAAAAAGATCTCCTAGCCAGAGGGTTGATGGCAAGAAAATTGATGATGATGCTCCAGTCAGTGTCAAGCAGCAGTCATGTGACATAGTAGGCTTCCAAGAGAAAAAATTGGGTGAATGCACAACTTCCAAGGAGGGTATTATGTATTGTGCTGTTATGGAGGGGACTGGGGAAAGTCCAGCTGCAAAGGATCCAGAGGAACATGGGGGGTCTGATGAGAAGATGGAGTGTTCATCCACTGAACATGTGATACAATGCATGCCTTCTCAGGATAGTGGAACAGACTGCACAGAGAAGAAAGGTAGTGCTGAACATCTAGCCACAGCTCATATCTCTGAAACATGTGAGTTGAAAAAGCCTGAAAATACAGAAACTTGTTCAAGTTCGGGTGTTAAGGGAGATCCTCTGAATATGGTGGTCGATGAACAGTGTTCAGAAAGAACTGTAGAGGGCTCTTTTGTTAAGTCAGAGACAAGTGTAGAAATAAAAGAAACATCTTCTCCTTCGGCAAAAGGAGAGCAAGAACATTCCGAAGTTTCACTGTGATTGGTTGAATTAATCAGCTGCTCAAAAGAATAAGGAGGCCATGGGACTTGTTTGAGATGGCTACAAAATAGGATAGCTGTCAAGTAGTGTCATGTATAAATAATGTCATTATCACAGATCCCAGGCAGAATGCGAAATTAAATAACTTTTGTGAGATACAACCATGTCCTTGTTGCTATGCACAAGTAAGTTGGAGTGAGAGGTAAATGCTGCTGGGTCATCATTAGTGTGTTTACTTGCACAAATTCCCCAGTAGGAGCTGGTATTGATGAACATTAGAAATTCCTTATAAAAAGACTTCATTGTTATATTTGAAAGGGTTATTTTCTTACCTTTCAAAACAAAAGTTACAGTATGAAGTAGTCTGACCTTGAGATTGAACTACCCACTTTACTTTAGTGTTTAACTAAAATACCAACTTTGTGTATGTTTATTTTTCTCTGTGAAGCTTTGTATGTCAGAAATACTGGGATGAAGAAATGTAACATTTTAATGCACAATATAAGAGATGTATTTATGTTTCAGGATTAGCCTCCTTTAAGTAATTATGTTCTTTAAAAAATGTGAAATTCTTTATATTTCATCCAGATAAGTACTATTTATTCAAGCTATTTATATATCTTAAAAATTATATAAATTGTTTATTGCTCAAATTCAAAAAGATGTTAAGATAGGTGCTGGTGTTTGAACATTAATATTCATTGTGTTAATATTTCTCTTACAAAATTATCATTATGTTACTTTTTTTTACTATTTGAATATTTTGTGTATGTTCATTTTCTTTCTTACCCAGTTTGTTTACTGTTGTTTTTCCATTTGTGTTAGTCTCTAAGTAGTTGCTTCATGAAGGCCTGCTTCTCTTTTCCTTCCCTCTGATATGTATCATGTATATATGACAAGATTTGGTCATTACAGTGACTGGACAATACAAAGTGATTGATTTCATGCCTTGAAATTTTTTATTTCCTCTCTGTATGAAGAAGACAGTACTGTTTGTGGTGCTAATTTAGAATGTATAAAAATTTAAATATCTTGCAAAATTTCACAACAGTTTATCTTTTATTTTTAACCAAGATTTAAGTATGCAAGAGTTTTATAATATAATGTTGCTGTTAGAAATAACAGGGTAAAAGAAATTACCTTATTGACTGGAAAATCAGTTTAAATGCAAGTTTTTGATATGTACATCCATATTTATAGTTTATAATATCAGACAGGTATGAAGAGATGCATCAAAAAGTGAATCATTATTCTGAGGAAAGTTATGTTCCTCAATGTAGCATATATGCCTTTGGTGATAGTGGTCCAGGTTTGATTCCAGGTAGGAGAAATTATGTAGATCCAACTTCTTAAAAAAATTGGAAGCTACCTGATTAAATAGTTAATGTGTCAATCTATGTAAACCAGTAAGCAATGAGTAAGTCATTGCTCTGATATCATATCACTCACTGTAAATGCCACCAACTGGCTAGGCCATAATCCAAAGACAAAATCTGCACCATGAACAAAATGATCAATGCTGTCCAAATTCATTGGTGCAGTTACCCAAATATGACACCTATTTTGGGTAAAACTTTAAGAGGATGTTGGATTAACTTGACATTTTTAATTGTGCAGTGATACCATGGCTACTAAAGTAATTTGTTCTTGAATCACATTTATTAGCTGAAATTTTCATTATATCATTGTTGTAAGGCATCTCACTGTCTTGAACATAAATTAGCCATTTTGTTTGGTGGGTTTCCCCTGTTTGATGTGGTCAGCTCATTTCTTTCCCATGCATACAGATTGAAAAGATAAGATACTGGAATCGCCTGAAGAAACATTTTTGTTAGCATATGCACCCACTACAACATTTGTGAGCCAATTCCATATTTGATAGCAGGATCATTGGTTAGCTAAGGTATCACTATAGTGGGATTATTTATCAAAATTTCTAATCATAATTAGGGAAACAAAGTTATTTTCTAATCAAAGTAGAGAAGCTTCCTGTGTATGCAGGTGTGACTGTGTATAAATCCATTTTACATTGAATTGCCCTTGAAACAAATTTTGAAGAAAATTCATTGAATCCATGCTTTGTTGGGAAAAACAGTGATAGAAATCTTGTTTGTAGGGTCATTTGTTAACCAAGGTATCACTGTTTATGATAAATGTTGCAGAGTTAATACCACTGTCCTAAGATCACTTTAATCATACATAATCTCATGTACACTGTAGCTTGCAAATTGTGAACTTTCCCAGAAAATTTACTTTGTTCACACAATGTAGCAAGTCTTTTAGTAAAATGCTAATCTAAGAATATAAAAATAGAACATGTAAATGGACCTATCAGAACTGAAAGTGACAAAATACTTGGCAGAGCCAGTAAAAGAAAGAATGCTGTGAACTGGCTACTACAATTGCTGCTCTGCTGCTGAACAGTAGTACCTTTGACTCACAATGTATAGCATAGTGTGCAGTGAGTGGGTTTAATAAGCCCGAGATTTCTAATCAAGATCACACAACAAACTATGGGCTACCAGATAGTTCAGCGCTTCAGGATTATATTTTCATAGGTTATGTTTAATATTTAAAGTAACTCATGCAGGATAAAATCAATTCTCCAAAATAGTATTTGTTAATTAAATACATTTATTTTGGATGTTGTAATTGCTTTGATTCCTGAACTATATCTTAAAGTAGCAGACACAGAGATGAATATTTAGAGTGAATTAATCGAAAATGACTGAAGAATGAACAAAGCCTAAATATATCTATCTGTGAAGTCATCAGCTTGTTGGCTGCTTGGATCCTTGATTCTTAAACCAAAAGCCTTTAGAGAGGGAATTAGGTATACTAGCCTTGTAGAATCACAGCTTATAATTTGTGAACCAGTTAAGAAAACAAATTTACATGTTTAATCAACGTTACTATTCATCCCCACGAATGTAAGCAAAAAGAATTTTATAATTATCCTCAAATGATTTGACCAACAAAATAATGTCATAAGCTTCATATTAATGCATATGTTGCCCAATAATTTGGTTTAACAATTGTATTTTCAGATCATATTCTAAAATGTTTGCAAAATTATCAATTTGAAAATTTCTGTCTTAGATACAGATTGGTAGGATGAAGTTTAAGAAACTTTTCACAGATCTCAGATAAAGACAAGGCTTTAACCTTTACTTCAGTGGTCTTGCAGAATATCAACTTAATAAATAAACTGTTGCTTAAGGAATATTTTTCAACTTTGTGAACAACGAAAAATATACTTGGGGAGAGAGAGAGAATCATGTCTCTTGGGATGGTTTTACTTGGGTGAATAATTAATCAATAACAGATAACAAAAAAAAGATTCAGGGGGATTTGGAGAAACTAGGATTTATTTGTATCACATTAGTTGTTTCTTTATTACGTAGATTAAAGAGGAGTTGCTGGCTCATGGAAATTTGTCTCTTTAGGTTAAATGTTGAATATCCCTGGCTGTACTTTTTTCATTGGAATGATTGAGAGTGGATATTTATTGAAAAAGACATTTTATTGTTATATTTGAAAGACATTCATATCTTTCAAACTGAAAGTTACAGTAAGAAATAATGGTAGTTTATCCCCAACCTTGAGGAAACAGAACATTCCTAATTTCTTACATGTTATATCTATAAAATCTAGTTAGTGTGTTCTTGTTTTCTATGTAAAGCTTTGTATGTCAGACACAGGGGTGAAGAAATGCAACACTATTTCATATCATTGATGAAAAAAATAACATAGATTTGGGAATTATTCATTATATAATTTTATGATTTGATTTTTGATTGAAGATCAAACAAATCTCAGTTTTCTGTTGGTAGTTGAGAAAAAATCTGTTTTCGTATAATTTTACAAGATATTGAGGTAGGTGCTGGTGATTTGAACACGAACGATGTAATTTGCTCTAATATGTCTTGGATGAATCCATTTTCACAAGTGTTTATTCTTGATGATAATTTAATTGCATTTATGTCTGTTCTTTCCCAGTTAATTTTTATTTTGTTTGATTTAGTAGCAATACAAAAGATATTTTGAAAAGGCCTGCTTCTCTTTACCCTTCTTTCTGACTCTATCATGTGTCTACAATAAAATTTGGTCATATTACTAACCAAAAAATACAAAGTGATTGTGTGCCATGAATTCTTTATTAAATGTCTATAATAATGTATATATGTGAGTTTTCATGTAATTTCTGAAATATAGAACCCCAATTTTTAAGTACATTTTGGAAAAAAATATTGTCATAACTAATCCATGTCTGAAAAGGTTTCAAATTCCCTGTATAACTAAATAAATATCATCAGCTCTCCTCAGATGAAGTTTACGTGTGTTATACTCAAAATAGTTTTGAAAGTAATTTCAAATAAAAGTAACTGTGATAGTACATTTACAACCACTTTGAATTGCATTGATATCTTTAAAAATCAGTAGAATAGTTTGGAAAAATATGTCAGCACAAACATAAACATTATGCTTGTACACTTATCTGTTGTGCAAGTCAAATGCACATTTAAAAATTATTTTACAGTTTTTCTTTCATGAAGTAGCTCATGAGTCTCAGATCCTGTATCTCAGACTAACAAATCTGGGAGTGAAACAACTTGGAGGTACTTCAGAAGTTACTATGGGATGCAACTAGGTGAAATCTTGCCATTGGGATGGATTTCTTTTTGCTGTTTCTCATCAGTTTAAAGAAAGTTCTTCTTCATCATCACTGAGTATTTGATACAAATATTTAAATTTCTTGATTATATAGGAAAATTTATTCCCAAAGATGCTAAGTTTATAGTTTTCTTAGTCATCCACCACCTCCCAAAGCATTGCAGCTGCATCTGTTCCACCAACTGACACCACACTTCTGTCATGGAACATAAATCGAGCACTAGCAACATGTGAGCTGAGAGCTTTTTCCTCGTTATATTCTGCTCTTGGGCTAATACAAGGGTACCTAAAAAAGAAGGAATTTATTATTGGACAGATGTCATTGTGAATTGAGTGGAAAGAATTTTTCATTCCCCTATTTATTTATATTGAAAGCTCATATGTAACTTCTGCAGTTTTTGTGGATTTCAGCAAATAATAATTGCCAGTGCTAATGGTTGAATGTGGATTTATCAATCCTTGTGTACATTTTAAAACTGTAGTCTTAGAATATTCTAAATACACTAGTTTTCTCTGCACCTCTTCCTTCCCAAGAACCTATAACTCATCCTATGGAAGCCGCATTACCCTACTGTGGTGTACAGAAAAAATGTGAATATTGGTAGAACAGTAGTAATTAAATTCACATATTTTGTAGGCAATGAAATACATATTTTTATTTCAAACTTTTACCCAAAAATTCTGAAATGATAAAAATTTTTTTATGAAAAAAATATAATAATATTAGTCTCCATTTTAAGAAAAGAAGATTTGATTAACACTATGCAATATCCTTCCACTTCCTATTATTATGCAGTTTTACTATCAGAACTATTTTACTGGACTGAGAGATGTCTTCAAATTCCCTTAAAAATGCTGGCAGAAGAAATGGCTGATGGTGAGGAATGAACCACAGCCATATATGAGAGAGGAAAGTGTTTTAACTGCTATGCCATCAGGAAATTGTATTTAAAATATTTTAGTAATTACAGGATACAGTTAATTAAAAGAGGTACAAAAATTTTTTAAGGGGAATGAATGCATTTCAGTAAAGGTATAAAACCACAGGCATAATCTATACAGCCAAATATATCTAATTGGAATGGAATATAACCCAAATGCAAAATGGAATATAACCCAAATCCTAAAATGATATAAAACATCTTCAAAATCAATCTGAGAGAGTGATCATATTTTTGTCAAGGGTTCTGAAATTCATCATGTATAAAGGTTTGATGTTGAAAGAAAAAAAGCAGAGTACTTGCAAACTTCGTTTGACTGAAACCATTTCTCTAAGAAATAATGTGTTTAATGAACAAAGATGTTCCCTAGTTCTACAACGCAGTATTTTTACCAGTCTTCCATGAAGTTAGGAATAGTACAATGCAGGAACATTCATTCCTGATGTTTGTGGATGCGTATTCCAAGTGGATTGAAATAGAGGAAACAAGACCTAGCTACAACGCTACCAATGTAGTGAGGTGCTGCAGAAATTGGTTTGCTGCTTATGAATTACCTAATGAAGTTGTGTTGGATGATGGTCCAGGTTTTTGCACCAGTGAATTTACTAGTTTTTATAGTGAAACAATATGCAATGCATCCTACCTATGTGCACCCTACCATCTTGCTTCTAATGGACAAACAGAAAGGACTGTGTAAACACTGAAGACAGCCCTTGGAAAAATTCCATCCTCAAAGTGGGCACAAGAACTTCCAGGGATATTGCTCACCCTGAGGGTTACCCCACGCACCTTGCCTCAGTTCTCCAGAATTGTTAATGGGACACTGACTACATACTTTTTTGGGGAAGTTACATCCTATAGTCCCCAGGACAGTTGGAAAGAGAGAGGAGGATCTTAAGGAGATGAGGAATGTTTCATTCCAAGTGGAAGACCCTATTTTATTTAGAGATTACTCAGGTTACAAGTGGCATAGGGGATTAATTTATAGGGTATAGGGTTTATTTAGAGGTGAGATGAGAGAAAGGATGATCGCTTCAGAGACACCTCAATCAACAAAATCTGTGTGAAGCATCTGTTGACATCCACATTAGTTAAGGTCCCCAAACTAATTCTCCTTCTAAGCAATCTAATTACCCTCAATCTACCCATACTTCACTTTGCCCATCTTTTGATTTTGTTTGTGCACTCTACCACTGGAAGTGACTTGCAGAGCCAGTCTGGGAGAATGTAGACCTGAAGCCAGATTACTTATGATATCCATAAATTGTATCCACAGTTATGTATTCATGACTTCCATGTTAATTGTATCTTGGTCATCTTATTTAACATTAAATTAACCTCTATTCTGTTCATTTTATCTACATGTTTAATTCCACAAGGTAACAACCATCACAGACATTGCTGCTGCTTTTACCATAATTAATAATAATTATTATCTTACATCAAACACTGTAGCAGAGTGAGATTGATTCTCTCTTTCAGAGGATTTGAGACAAAGTAAGCTAGATGTCGTGTGTTGTATTGAGACTAGTTGTTACCACAAATCTTGTTTAGAACTATTGTCACATCTTTTTTATGAGCAAACCAAAGTGTTTAAGCGGAGAACATATTTCAGTGTGTCTTCCTTTATAATACCACTGCAACACATATTTCATGAAAGACCTCTTGCCTTCTTACTTTTCACAAAATGTCTTATTATCTGTGAACCATATACATGGTCAGGGAGTAGAGCTTTAAGGTAAGTGTTGGGTTTGCAAATTAGTAATGTTGATCAAGTGAAAATTCTGAGAAAATGTGAAGTTGGTTTTCTGAAATGTTGATTGAACCAAGATCTACCAAATAAAGAGTTGATCAAGTGAGTATCAATAAAATGACAGACAGCTAAGACAGAGGCTGAAAATGTTTTCCCCCATATACACACACACAATATGTATCCCTTATGGGCGAAATTTGATATGTCCTAGCATCAAACCTATGGCCACTAGGGAAAAAGTCTTTATGATGTGCAATAGAAATCCATATCTTCCAACAGAAGATGCCTTAAACCAAAATTTGAAAGTCCACTCATTCTATTTAAATGGGAAAAGTACCTTTTTTGGGGCCTCCTAGGATCGAACCTATGATATCCAGGATCAATGTATCAATTATTCCTTAGTGACAAAGTTGGGGTCTTTAAGCAAAAAAATTGCATATATATAAATAAAGAATTTCTACATGAAAACTTGGTTACCTGAAGATACGCAGATGTCCATCAGCGTCTCCAGAAACCAGAAGGTCATGGCCGGTAGATCTATGAGTAGTTACTATGACAGATGTCATTGGATAATATCGGTTGTTCCACATACCTGTAAATAAAATAAGTTAGGTAAAATGTTTTTATAATTGCTTATCATGTTATTTTACATAAAAGTTAAGAACTTTCACAGACTAAGATATCAGATGTTTCGTTGAGAATGTAAAGTACACATCTTCATATTGAAGGGGGTAAAATATTGAGCATTAAGAAATACTTTCCTAATAAGATGAATTTAATCTCATTTATAAATTTTTGAAATCATACCCATGAAAATTTCAACTTATGTGCTACCTCCATGACTAGGAAATATTGTCCCTTACTTAACCCTTTGTGTGTCATAACGTGGTGGCAGCTCATGTCGTTTGTGTAGTGCCACACGCCGCCTTTGGCATTGGGACTCAGTAATATTAAGGAATAAATAATTAAATGAAGAAATTCAAAAAAATTGTAATTATTTAATTCATGATGTGTTCATTACATAATTTGAATATATGTTAATTTATCTAAAGAAAGTTAAAATTCTAGCTTAAAAAATATAATAACAATGAAAGGTTGCTATATGTATTCAGTGACTATATGCAAGCCCTCAATACTCAAAAAAATGGCAACTGGAGTGATACATCAAAATATGAAGTGGCAGTAAAAGGGTTAATATACTTAATTTAGGAAATCAACAATATAAAAACCTTGGAGACGTTTGCAACCAAGAATAAAGATGAAAATTCATTTACTTGACTTTGCAGTTAACTTGTTATTTGTAGAAATAATTTGGGAAATGTAAGCATGGCCAAACTGAGTTTGAGAGTAACATTTTAAAAATATTAGTGACATACATAAGTGAGAGTGGCATTTTAAATATCTATACTAATAAGTACTAATTTTCAACTGTATTTTATATCATTAACTGTATTTATAACCTCAAAGATTTGAAAATTTTCAGTGATTATGAACATAAAACAAAGGATCTGTACAAGATTTACTCCTAACATACTGCAGATCATTTACAAAAAAAATACATTTTACAAGAAATACATTTTTTATATGAAGTGAAAATGATTAATTAATTAATCCACATATTTATAAAAAATAAAAGATAAACAAAAGAAAAAGATGCTTAAGAAATATAATTTTCAGTTTCACAGATGAAGCACTTAGAATTATAAACCAAGCAAGCCAAGCACCACTTAGAATTATAAACAAAAATAATTGGAGAAATTCAATTACATGATACTAATTTTTAACCTGATTGAAATTGAGTATTTATCAAACTTAATTTTCATTAATGTTTGTAAGACAAACTTGATTTTCTTAAAGACCCAAAGGTAAGGAAACAGTCATAATTTCATGCAGATACATTAGTATTGAGGTTAAAGTGACTAATTAATTGTGATGCTTCACAGAAAGTAACCATAGATACTGAAAATTTCCATATCTTTGATTTGACCACTGAATGAGTTAACCTAGAAGATAAATTAAGGAAAATTTTTGAGACACAATAAATATAATTTCCAAAGACACTTGAATTTGGAAAAGATTAATATGACTTTATAGGATAACAGCTTCTATTTATTCAGGACCAAATATTGATGTATTGAGAAGTTGATTTTAGAAAGCAAGAAAATCACTCTCAGAAAGGGGAACTTCTTTGTAATTGTGTTGAAATTTTCTTGGTCTGAGTTACATGATACCTTCATTTGAGAATTTTCTAACCTTAGTGTAAAGATAATTCATTGAAATTATAAAAATTTTAGATTTCTTAACTGATACACACTCTGATACACACTGATACATCCCACTGATACATCCCCACTCTTAACATAGGAAAGTTCAACCCCTTTGCAGGGGATTTATCTTATCCAACTGTGTTGAGGAGAGAATGTTTTGTTCTTTACTACAAACATTGTTCCACAGCTATGATAAATTTTCATAATACATTTTAATTTTCAATCCATTCTCAATGTGATTTTCCAGATATGCTTGATATAAATATAAATGGGCCTCCCTGGCTCATTAAATAAATAAATGTAATTTTACCTTTAAACCTGAGTATGATAACATGAGGGCTCTTAAATTTTCTTGCGTCGAGTTTATTGTTCAAACTCTTTCCATTACATTATTTTATTAAAAATTTATCAGCATTTATACTAACTAACAATTTCATTTTATTTCTGCCTCATCCATATTTAAAATAATGAATTTATTATAATGGAAGAGTATTATTATCTGTGGTAGAGTAGTTTCCATATGGATTCATGGCCAGATTATGCTGTAAATGTAGACCAAATCTGCCATACTTTGCGGCATTATTTGCAACATTTACTGTGATTTTACAACTTATACTGCACCCGGATGGACATTGGAAGTATGGTGGTAGCCTACAACCCTTAACTAAAAAATTGATTTTTGTTTGTTTTGATCTTTTGCTAGTCAGAAATTAATGCAAAATAGAATCCTTCAGAATATGTCTCTCTCCCATATATTTTGGACATCTTAAGCATTTTTCAACTGAATACTTACTAATCCTTACTATTTTATTTATCACAAAAGATTAAATCTGCTGAAGGAATGTAGGTTTTCATCCAGTTTCTTTGTTTATTCCTTAGCATATCACTGCCTTATTCCATGTATTGGTATATCATCACACCTTACCCTTGCTCTTTTTATAATATCCAGTTTAATATAATTTTTGATAAGATGAACATCAAACCAAGGGATAGCTTACAAGGTAACATCAAATTCTTCACAACTATAACCTGTTTCTTTGCATTTTTCATTAATCTACCACACACTGTAGAAGTTGAACCTGTCCTACTAAAATACTCTTTAAACCTCCTTCATTCCCTTACTTTCAACCATACTAACAGAAAAATAGCAAATATTCACAAAAAAGAATAAAAATATTTGAATCCCATACTTGGGCCAACAGGAATAAGATTTAGTTAACAGATGACAATTTATTAGAATGCACTTCTCAGATGTTAAACATAGAACAAAATATAGGGGGAGAAAGACTTAGAGCTTCATTGGCAAAAATGTACTCATAGAAAATTTTTTTAAAGATAAAGTAGATTAATCCCAAAAGACTTTAAGTGAAATTGTCTGCAATGTAAAATTTTAGAATGCTAGAAACTCACCAGCCACTAAGAATCCTACGACACAAGTTTGGGTGTACCACTTCACATCCTTCATTGCTAAAGCACTCTTCTCTGGTGACAAAGCTCTGACATCCCCTAAAAGAAAAGAGTAATGTTTCAAAATTTTTCCAAAATTTTTAGTTCGTAGAAGAGTTTTGAGACAACAATTATTACATTATGAGACATGAAGTAAGATAAGAATGCTTTGTTATTTCCACATAAGATATACCTAATTCAACAACTGGTTTGTGCTAAAATGCTATCATCAGAATTGTTTTTCTCTTATAAAAAAGAACTATAGTTCATCATGTCTTTCTACAAAGTTCAGCCAGCAATGATAGATTACATAATGAAACATGAAGAGAAGTTAGATACTCTAAGAGTATGCTTTCAAATGTTTTGATAGAAAATGTAGTCAAGCTGTATATGGCTTTAAGCTTTAACTGTTGATTTTAGATATTCTCTTATACATCTTTGTTCAGTTGTATTCATACCTCTGTAATTAGCACTAAAATTCTTAAGGAAATAACAGCAACTAATATTAATTAGGATTGAAGCCTATTTTAGGCTTCAATGGCTAAGATGAAATATTCTGATGTTACTCCAAAGGAAAAATATTTATAATTGCAGCTTAATTCATTACAAATCTAGAGACTTTGTGATGATGGGGAGTTAAAAGTGAACTTTTCATAGTTGCTATTAACTCCAATACTCAATGAAAAAATCCTGAAAATATGAAGGAAAAATAATGATGATTCAATTTTTCAATGGAGATATGTTTGATCCTTAATATTTAAAATCATACATCGAAGCATAAAATATTGTCATATAGATTCACATAACATATAACCTCAAGTATAATTTGACCTTAAAAGCCAACATTGTGATGAAAAATTTAAGGTTGAGCTCTTCAAGAGGGGCAATTGTGACAAGTTACATAAGAGATGTAACTTAATGTGTAACTTCTACAAAAGCATTTCATAGAAAATTATTTTTGATATACTGAAATAATGGAGATAAATATTATTCCATGAAGCTTGATAACCTCTGCAATTTCTAAATAAAAACAGAGATTAAATTAAAGTAAAAAAGGAAATATGAAGTAAAGATTCAGGGGATCAACCTAATTAATATATATGGCACATTATTTTATGGTTTATGGAGTTTCACAGATGAAGCACTTAGAATTATAAACCAAGCAAGCCAAGCACCACTTAGAATTATAAACAAAAATAATTGGAGAAATTCAATTACATGNCTCTGAACAAGTAAACACTTCCATTTTGAGATCCAATTGCCACTGCGTCTCCAACTAATAAGAGGAAGAAGAACATTAAATAAATTAAATCAGACAATGAATTGTTATATTTAAAACCATACATTTCTTGAGTTTTGCAATAGCTTTATATTATAAACATTTATATTTTCAATGTAAATTTAATGTATTTGCATCTTTGAAACAGTTTTTTCTAGGGAGCCAAAATAATTTTTTTGGAATTTTTATTTCAAACCAAACCAAAATGGATATGGAATACCATTCTTTAAAATTTTAAGTTTGGTATACAAATGTCATGCAATTTGTTTTTTTTATGTACATTAGCACCAATATGCATGGTATCAAAGTTTGCCTCAGGGATTTAACTAAGAGATGACCTCAAATTTCCATGACTCTCTTTGATCCTCATACTTTCATTCAACTCAGGCATATACAGCATCTTAAATATTCATTTTGGGAGATCTTTGATTAGTTTGTTAACTTTTATGATAACACCTCTAATTTTCTTCTAGATAATCCAACGTAATCTAATATTTATAGAAATGTTTTTGATTTTGGCTCATGAGCCAAAATCAAAAACATATGGCATAGCCCCTTCTTGATTTTAATGAATTTATTATAATGGAAGAGTATTATTATCTGTGGTAGAGTAGTTTCCATATGGATTCATGGCCAGATTATGCTGTAAATGTAGACCAAATCTGCCATACTTTGCGGCATTATTTGCAACATTTACTGTGATTTTACAACTTATACTGCACCCGGATGGACATTGGAAGTATGGTGGTAGCCTACAACCCTTAACTAAAAAATTGATTTTTGTTTGTTTTGATCTTTTGCTAGTCAGAAATTAATGCAAAATAGAATCCTTCAGAATATGTCTCTCTCCCATATATTTTGGACATCTTAAGCATTTTTCAACTGAATACTTACTAATCCTTACTATTTTATTTATCACAAAAGATTAAATCTGCTGAAGGAATGTAGGTTTTCATCCAGTTTCTTTGTTTATTCCTTAGCATATCACTGCCTTATTCCATGTATTGGTATATCATCACACCTTACCCTTGCTCTTTTTATAATATCCAGTTTAATATAATTTTTGATAAGATGAACATCAAACCAAGGGATAGCTTACAAGGTAACATCAAATTCTTCACAACTATAACCTGTTTCTTTGCATTTTTCATTAATCTACCACACACTGTAGAAGTTGAACCTGTCCTACTAAAATACTCTTTAAACCTCCTTCATTCCCTTACTTTCAACCATACTAACAGAAAAATAGCAAATATTCACAAAAAAGAATAAAAATATTTGAATCCCATACTTGGGCCAACAGGAATAAGATTTAGTTAACAGATGACAATTTATTAGAATGCACTTCTCAGATGTTAAACATAGAACAAAATATAGGGGGAGAAAGACTTAGAGCTTCATTGGCAAAAATGTACTCATAGAAAATTTTTTTAAAGATAAAGTAGATTAATCCCAAAAGACTTTAAGTGAAATTGTCTGCAATGTAAAATTTTAGAATGCTAGAAACTCACCAGCCACTAAGAATCCTACGACACAAGTTTGGGTGTACCACTTCACATCCTTCATTGCTAAAGCACTCTTCTCTGGTGACAAAGCTCTGACATCCCCTAAAAGAAAAGAGTAATGTTTCAAAATTTTTCCAAAATTTTTAGTTCGTAGAAGAGTTTTGAGACAACAATTATTACATTATGAGACATGAAGTAAGATAAGAATGCTTTGTTATTTCCACATAAGATATACCTAATTCAACAACTGGTTTGTGCTAAAATGCTATCATCAGAATTGTTTTTCTCTTATAAAAAAGAACTATAGTTCATCATGTCTTTCTACAAAGTTCAGCCAGCAATGATAGATTACATAATGAAACATGAAGAGAAGTTAGATACTCTAAGAGTATGCTTTCAAATGTTTTGATAGAAAATGTAGTCAAGCTGTATATGGCTTTAAGCTTTAACTGTTGATTTTAGATATTCTCTTATACATCTTTGTTCAGTTGTATTCATACCTCTGTAATTAGCACTAAAATTCTTAAGGAAATAACAGCAACTAATATTAATTAGGATTGAAGCCTATTTTAGGCTTCAATGGCTAAGATGAAATATTCTGATGTTACTCCAAAGGAAAAATATTTATAATTGCAGCTTAATTCATTACAAATCTAGAGACTTTGTGATGATGGGGAGTTAAAAGTGAACTTTTCATAGTTGCTATTAACTCCAATACTCAATGAAAAAATCCTGAAAATATGAAGGAAAAATAATGATGATTCAATTTTTCAATGGAGATATGTTTGATCCTTAATATTTAAAATCATACATCGAAGCATAAAATATTGTCATATAGATTCACATAACATATAACCTCAAGTATAATTTGACCTTAAAAGCCAACATTGTGATGAAAAATTTAAGGTTGAGCTCTTCAAGAGGGGCAATTGTGACAAGTTACATAAGAGATGTAACTTAATGTGTAACTTCTACAAAAGCATTTCATAGAAAATTATTTTTGATATACTGAAATAATGGAGATAAATATTATTCCATGAAGCTTGATAACCTCTGCAATTTCTAAATAAAAACAGAGATTAAATTAAAGTAAAAAAGGAAATATGAAGTAAAGATTCAGGGGATCAACCTAATTAATATATATGGCACATTATTTTATGGTTTATGGTATGAATGGTTTAAATATTAGAAATTAATATGCTTACAGAAAGATAGATCATAATCAGCTGTAGCCGTCTGCAGAAAATTGCCATCTGTGCTCCAATCAACCTGAGTGAGTGGTTGAGATCCTCTCATTTTGTTTAGCTTTTTGTAAGAGAACCCATCTCTTGATACTCTGAACAAGTAAACACTTCCATTTTGAGATCCAATTGCCACTGCGTCTCCAACTAATAAGAGGAAGAAGAACATTAAATAAATTAAATCAGACAATGAATTGTTATATTTAAAACCATACATTTCTTGAGTTTTGCAATAGCTTTATATTATACACATTTATATTTTCAATGTAAATTTAATGTATTTGCATCTTTGAAACAGTTTTTTCTAGGGAGCCAAAATAATTTTTTTGGAATTTTTATTTCAAACCAAACCAAAATGGATATGGAATACCATTCTTTAAAATTTTAAGTTTGGTATACAAATGTCATGCAATTTGTTTTTTTTATGTACATTAGCACCAATATGCATGGTATCAAAGTTTGCCTCAGGGATTTAACTAAGAGATGACCTCAAATTTCCATGACTCTCTTTGATCCTCATACTTTCATTCAACTCAGGCATATACAGCATCTTAAATATTCATTTTGGGAGATCTTTGATTAGTTTGTTAACTTTTATGATAACACCTCTAATTTTCTTCTAGATAATCCAACGTAATCTAATATTTATAGAAATGTTTTTGATTTTGGCTCATGAGCCAAAATCAAAAACATATGGCATAGCCCCTTCTTGATTTTCACTGGCCCTCCATAGCATAGGTAAATACCTACTTACAATTCTATTTAATTTCATGCATATACATGCCTTTGGCAGCAAAACTAAGTATTACATTTAATTGTACACAAGTTTATGCAGATTTTCAGAAACTCCTTTACATCTCTCACCTGGATTAAAAGAGAGGCATGTGAGCGGTGATCCACAAACTCTCACAGTAGCCATGTGGCTGCCTGTTTCTGCATTCAAAATGATGAGATGTCCTTCAGAACTTCCGGCAGCAAGTGCCATCCCAAATGGATGGAAGGCTATGGACACTAACTCATACTGAACCTATAATCAAGTAATCAAAGAGCAGCTCATGGAAAAGATTTCAATATATCTTACAATAGTAAGTTTATGCCTAAACTGAAACCAGAGATTGCCATTAGCATGTCATCAATAAATTAAAAGGTTCACATACAAATGATAGAATTTTAATTTTTGTTATGCAACCAGAACATTATGCAGCATAAAATAAAAAGAATTATAATGAAAAATATTTTAGATGATTCTTTGTTAGCTAAAGCCTTTTATTTCCACAAGAATTTTAAAAAATGAATTAGTTATGGAAGCTAAACTCCTGGCATTGCTGTTCCAAGTTTGCAACTCTATTGCAAAAAACGTCTAAAAGTTGAGAACAATCTTAATTTTTTCAATATAAAAATAATTTATGATAGAGCATATAATTTATCAACCCTTCTGGTAAAATTCTTGTAGAAATGCATCCAGGATCCTACCTATTTGCAAAGATTATTTTCACTCACACTGAGCGTTTTAAATCTAACATAAAGGAAATGTAACAGCATTGGCCATTGAAAACATCCATGATAGATTTTGATAAGAATCAACTGCAAACATTTTAGAATGTCCAAGATTCAAGCATTGTTTCAAAACAATGTTGAAACAGACAGACAACTGTAGCTGTCATAATATCTCTATGAACACATCAAGGCATATGCAACTACATAGACTGTCTTATCAACAATGCTGAATTTATGCACAGGTTTTCTTTCATTATTTTCAGAATAGAATATTTTCATGGTGGATATTGGAGTCAAGAAGACAAAATATTCTTGCATAAAATTATCTGTATTTTTGAAAATTTACTGATGTTTGTGAAATTTACCTGTGTATTCCAGACAAGTTTATGTTTCCTCCAAAGAGCCACATACTTGTCATGGCCAGCCGTTGCAAACACCTCATCATCTGGGTGAACAGCCAAACCCCACAGCAGCTTGCTGTGTCCAAAAACAACCTGAAAATATTAAAGTATGATAAGTATTTGGCTACTAATACCACAAATTCCTATGAAGATTATATAAAACAGGCAAATTCATGGTTGCTTGTTGATAATTAAAAGATCTTAGAGAAACCGAATGATTTAACATCTAAATCAAAATAATCAACATCTACATTTATAGCAAAATTCATGAAGCTCTTAACATCCTCTTGGAAGTTGGCTGAAGGAGTGTAATTTATTTTTATGCATAAATTTACCTGTCTTTTACAAGGGCAGTTTTGAAATTAATACACTTATGTATGATAATTTATTATGGTTTCAAATAATGTTCTGTACCTGATTAAATCTTCTTTGAAGAGATCCTTCATAAATATTATTTTTTGTGGTACCAACATATATGTTTCCATCATTTCTACCTGGCCTCTGTGGATAAATTGTTCGCACTCCACCTGCTGTCTCAGGCAACTGTATGAAAAGAAACACATGTTGTAATGTAATTACAAAGAATTGTGAGCCACACTGAAAATTTTATTCAAAATTCAATAGATAAAGTGTTCTGTAATTTCATACATGAGAAGAAAGAACAAGGCTAAGTTTGATTATTCGGTGAAATATCAGACTATTGTACGAAATGCTGATGTAAAAAATCTGAACATTATGTTTAATTCTAAAATTAACTTTTCAAACCAAATTATAAGTATCACTAAGTCAAAGTGTTTTACTAATGAAATTTTATATATAGTGCTGTATTTTTGTTTTGTAAAAAGTAAGTTGGAATATTGTTCTACAATTTGTAACCCTTATTTAAAAAAGTGCAAAGAAATGATTGAGGGAGTCCAGAAAAGATTTCTGATGTAAAGATTCAGGGGATCAACCTAATTAATATATATGGCACATTATTTTATGGTTTATGGTATGAATGGTTTAAATATTAGAAATTAATATGCTTACAGAAAGATAGATCATAATCAGCTGTAGCCGTCTGCAGAAAATTGCCATCTGTGCTCCAATCAACCTGAGTGAGTGGTTGAGATCCTCTCATTTTGTTTAGCTTTTTGTAAGAGAACCCATCTCTTGATACTCTGAACAAGTAAACACTTCCATTTTGAGATCCAATTGCCACTGCGTCTCCAACTAATAAGAGGAAGAAGAACATTAAATAAATTAAATCAGACAATGAATTGTTATATTTAAAACCATACATTTCTTGAGTTTTGCAATAGCTTTATATTATAANTCTTTAATTCCGACCTCAACTTTGTGATAGCTCTTCATGCTGAAAGAGGAATAAGAACAACATATATACATTACCACAGGAGTTAACACATACAACCTAGGTTTTGATGCATAGTATCATCATCAGGTACAAGAAATGAAAAACAGTCACAATATCTTATAACAATGTATTTTGATTCTTTCTCTTTTCTTGCACCTGATGATGATGCTACACATCAAAACCTATGTATTTAATTCTATTATAACATGTATAAGTTGTTCTTATTCCTATTTCATAATTGAAGAATTGTCTACAATTTAAATGTACTAATCTGTGTTATAGAAATTTCATATTACTATACTGATTTTTTGTTTCATTGTTCTGTTGAAACTTTTGTTACAGCGTTTTGAGTTCACCCTTTAGTAAACATTTTGGGTGAACATTAAACTCAATAAAGAAAAGACAAAGATAAAGAAAATTTATCACCAGGGTAATTCAATGTAAAGTGGATTCATATCCAGCATACACATTAAGTTTCTCTACTTTGATTAGAAAATAACCCTATGTTTCCATAATTAAGGTTAAAATTTTATTGAAAATTCCAATTAAGCTTAACATTAATATGTCAAGGCTCAATCTATTATAAAAAATTATTATGCCAAATTATCATCATGTGATTATTTTGGAAAGGAAGAATTGATTGATGATTCTCAATCACTGATGCTCAGATCAAAATTATTGTTTTTTATGTTAAAATAGGGAAAAATTCAATTTTTCTATGAATTGATACTTTACCATCTCAATACTTTCCCCATAACACATGCATTTTACAGCTTTAGAAAGCAATTAAAGCATGGTTATTCTAATAATAACATTAATCAAGTAGTGATTATTAAAAATCTTATTTGGATGCTTACCTTTGTCTCTGTTATCTTTTTGTAATTCTGCAGGGAGTCCCAAGCACAGATTTTTCTGTCTCTCTCCCCACCAGATAGCAGAGTACCCTCTGAAAGCATTACTAAGGAGCCGATTCCTTTATTGTGAGCCTGCAAATAATATGTTGTGTATTATTGACTTAAAAAATATATTTTTCTTGAAATCTTTCATGTAAGACTTCAAGAAAACTGAAGACAAATAAGGGTATTTCTTTTAAATCATATCTCTTATTTTTTTGACTTTTCATATACTAGCAAGAATAACTTCATTCAGTAACAATGTACTATGTAGTAGTCATTTTTAGGAACCACCAAAGCTACTTGGATAGTCAGGATATTTTATATATTCATACCTCAAAAACAATAATCATATATATAAAAAGCAAATGTCTGTCCGTCTGTCCATCTGTCCGTCCCCCTATTTATCTCAGCAACGGCTTGACTTAGAGATCTGAAACAAACTGCATTGCGTTTATACGATGCTGAAATCCCAAGGAAAACTATTCTCATCTCTGTAAAGGCCCGGGTTCGAACCCAGGAGCCCATAATACGTTTCCATAAGAGATGTATGTAGATTACATTTTCATGACTTGTAGAGGTTGTTTCTTTTATCAAATTAAATCAGAAACAATTGTCCTACGAAATTGAGATGAGAAACAATTGTCCTATGAAATTGAGACGAGTGTTGCAAGAAAGGAAAATAATCATATAATCTTATTTTAGTCATGAATCATTCATATAAATTTGAAATTGCGAGAACTTTGATAAAATACACTGAAAATTTGTAAAATTTTTCAGAAATAAACAACCAAACCCTTTGACAACCAAAGTAATTGTTGAACATTGATTTCATGAGTTTTCTCATATAAATACATTAGGATAATCAGTTAGTATACTTTTCCATAAGAAATGTACGTAAAATAGGTTTTCATAGTAGTAACAGTAGAATAAATATAAATAATGGTAAGAAATATATTGAGTTATTATGATCTTATGACAGACTGTTTCTGGCTTAGGAGGACCATATGTATACAACATTAGAGATATTTTAAAACTAAATTAAGTTCCGTCATGCTTGACAGGGGCGTTTACTTGTATAATAATAAACTGTGATGAGAATAAATAATTTCAAAGCTTAAAGCGCAATGATATAATTATTTTATTAGATAATGAGATGATTATTAGTATACCAAATAGAAATTCTCATAAATAATGTGCACTGCAGTTGAGGTATTTCCAAGAAAATAATCTTCCAATGAACTCAAGATTTTTTACCTCAAATTCCAACCTCACGAAATACGACCCGTCTGCATCCACAGAATATATGGTAATAAAGCCATCACCATCACCAGCTACTACGTCTCCATCTGCTTCGAATTGCAGGCAGGTCACATGGGTTCTTGAGGAGGCCTGATCCTGGGGAGCAACAGGTAATTTGGTTCTCGACTTGCATAAATCGAAACCATTATCTTCATCAGCAATGGCATCAAAACGTTACATGATGGATTATTTGAGGATTATGGGTTTTTATTCTAAAAAAGATAACCCTATTATCTTTGGCTACTGAATCACCTAACCAAATCAGTTTAAGTGGTTAGCATTGCTGATTTAGTTTAATGTTACTATTACACTTTTATAAGGAAATCATAAGTCACAAGAATTAATGGTTTATTACCTCCTGATTTGTTTGTAAAAGTAAATGGGAATTAAGCCTCTAATCCAAAGTTTGGAGGAATTTAGTTTGAGATAAATAACTTAAAGCAGATGGCTATATCTATTTCACTATTTAACACAGATGGAGGTAATAACTGAAGAATTTGCTGATGTGTTGGATCAAAAATAAATAAGACCTTAAGGTTGTCACTCAGATGAGGAGACAGAGAATTTCTAAGCGCCACTCTTAGATTAACACTATAAATTATTTACAAAATTAATGCAATTTGTGGTCTGTGCAGTACAAGAAATTTGAAAAATTTACTTTCAAAGGAAGAAGTGTAGAATATTAAATTCTAGAATACACCAGAAGCTATTGCAACAATATTTTGTTAAATAAATTTAACATAAGTAAGCATCCAACAAAATGTTCAGTATACATAGATATTTGGGTACTTATAAGTTAGGCATCATCTGACTGCAATGTCTACAAGTGGCAGCCTATTGGACCTATATGTTATCTGTAATGTCTGTAGTCTTGGGATTGGTGATTCCATGACTTTATATAAGGCTTAAGTAGGCTTTGCAGAAGCCTGAAATCCAAAGTTTCCTCATAGTTCCAGTGGTTGGAACTGCAGTAAGATGGTGCCTAAATTATTAGTACCAATATTTGAATCATTTTATAAGGTAACATATTTATGGCAATAAATTGCTATGAAAAAATACTAAATTAGAGGAATTTTGATAAGAATAATACCATCAAAATTTCTCATTAAGTTTAGGAAAGGACAATCAATATTCTGCATGCTTTAATTGATCAGAAAATTCACTCAGTGAACCTTAAGAGCAAAAAGAAGGGTATAAGTTATATAGAAAAATTCAAAAACGATATTAATTTTAACAAAAGGATCACTTTTGCTTAATAGAAGTGGTCTGTTAAAAATACATTAGGAAAAAGAGTGAGCCAAATAATTGATTCAGAGGATGGCAGTAAAAGTGAGGTGAATGAAAATATCACTTGTATATTACAAAGGAATATGAAGTGATTCCATCACTATAGACATTGAAAAGCAGAAAAAAGTTTTATTAACTTCTTTTATAAAACTATTTCATGTTCCTTGTATTAGCATCTGCATAAGTCTTGAAAAAATGGACATTGATCAGAAAAAAGACAAAAAAAAGAAAATGATGAGTATGATGGTAAAGAAGCAGATAAAATCGTACATCACATAAATTTGGTAGCCATCCACTACTACGCATTAAATAACATAAGCAGATCAAATAAGTGCATGAATGTAAAACATGAAAACTCATGAAGAAATTATTGTTACATATTATAGTTGGGCTCACCGGTTTCACAATATCTGTCCTTTCAAAGAACCCATCCTTCCGTCTGGTCCAGAAGGCCAAATGTCCTTTGCCATAAGTTATGATCAGATTATCATCCAATGGATGAAACTCTGCTCCTGTTATCTCGTCTTGATGAGTCTGAAATCAGTAGAAAATTAATTATTTATTATATACATACATACATATATGTATGCACACACATATATTATATATATTGTTTATAATTAGATCCTAGTGAATCATCAGGTTTATTTACTTTAAAAATATAGATTTTATTTATAAAATAATGAATAGTAGTTGAAACATGAAAGCAGGCCTTTGGATTTGAGTAATGTGTATGACTCTGGTGAATGTGGTCCCACATTCGATTCCCAATGGGGGCCACAAGCTAAAGGAACTGCTGTCGAAGCACTTTTAAAATTATTACTACTAGCATGACAGCATTTCTTTTCTTGCGCATATGAAATTACATAGAAATATGTCGCAAATGTCGTTTAAATGGAAATTTTCTCAATAGAATAGATGATTGACCATAAAGCTTGGGCGTTAAGGTGCTGAGTGTCCGTATTGAAACTTTGGGGTTCGAGTCCTGCGATGGACCTGAGATTTATTCCTTTTGTCGTGGAAGGAAATAGGTAGAAATTCGACCATCTATTTAAATAAAGTCGATGAAGCAAGAACGGAAAAATCTCAGGAAAATATACGACCCTAAACGTGAACATGGAATCTAAATCAAGATACCCGGATACAGGAGCTTATGTGATATTAAGCAGAATTGTAATTAGTAGAAATAACTTAAAATAAGAGAATAGAGACTCAGGATTCTATTATCGTAAATGTATTTATGTATTTATGCATCCGAAGTCGCTAACTTCCATAAGAAATGCACGTAAAGTTGATTTTAGTTTTCTATATATTGTAATTCGAAGTAACCATCGTATAAAATTTGGGAGGAGATTGAATTTAACGGAAATTCTTATTTTTATTATCAATTTCGATTTGAAATAATAAAAAAAATATGCAATGTATCAATTTTCCGTAAATTTACGAAGCCAATTTTTTACAATTTTACATTGCTATCGATAGAATTTTCGTTGCTACAACAGTTGATTAAACTACTTCAGGATTGTTGTCAAATGTTACTTTCGTTTTGAAATCACAAGTAGTTAGACCACCAAAGCTTCGTCCCACGTCATACCCAGCGCCTCGGGCGACCGCCACTGTCTCTGCCAGATCTGATTATATCCCATTTGGTCAATTATTTTAAGTTTTTTCTTAAACGATCCTTCATTTACTGGGAAGGGAATGAGAACTTTTTCAGATGGTGTATTCCGATTCAATATGTATCAATTTAAAATTAATATTTTCTGACGAGTTCTTTTAGCACACGCGCGAACTTTGTAACAATTTCGGTTTTCTCTGTGTAAGATGGATCTTTCAGTTTAGAAGATATCTTTTCAGGAAGGTTTTCCCGTGTAGGCTCTGTGATCGGACGCATTTAGGGAATTATTTTCCTTTTTTCTCTGAGCGACCCTCATAAGCACCTGCAACATTTCTTCAACGCTATCTGTCTTACCAAATCAGTCTATTGCAAAATTGGCTGCCTCATGCAATGCTTTCCACTTAATATAATAATGATTCCAAACTGAGGGTAAACCTCCAGAGTCGGTCTTACAAGAGATTTTTAAGCATACAGTTTCTATTTTCTGCCAATATTATTTAAATTCCATATTACGGAGTCTTGAAGCCGTTAGAAACAGCTATCAACTTGACGTTTCCAAGACAGGGTAATCCTGGGCCATAATTGAGCTCATGTTATTTAACTTGGGGATTTCTACGGTTTCCATGCTGTAAGTGGAGAGGATCTCGATTTTTTTCTTTGAAAAAGAGTATCATTATATTTGTTAAAATTTACGCTCATGTACACCAGTTGAATCAAATGGTGTACATACATTAACACATTCCTATCCTGGGTTGAGTAGTTGAACTAAAAGAGATTTCAGATATGCCTATAGAAGAAAAAAGAACGAAATTTAAAAGTTATTTTCTATCACCGCTTTTCTTCTACCGCAAAAAGTCAATATTTAAGTGGATCCTTGTCTTCAAAGCTCTGAATATCCATTTCTACAATTTATCAATTCGATTACAACTCGGCGACAGATAGCGTCGAATTTCGAGAACTTAGGTGGGTTTTGCTTCTCCAAAAGGCATCCTTTCCGTAAGTAGGAGAAGCCTGCCATCAAGACTGCTGTGTAATTATCCTTTGGATCGCATAACAATTTTGGTCCCCACCTGCTGCCCCCTTCATGTCCCTTGACCCCGATTAATCCTCCAAGGAGCACGCGTCGGAAACCATTTAGCTCACAAGTTTGAGGGCCATTTTTGGGTCAAAATGGTTGCCGAAGAAGAAAAAGTGGGTCAGCAGGAGATGGCGCCGGAGATCTCAACAGTTCTGATCCTCAAGATGGCGAATTATCCAGGAAATGCCGGAGGTTGGTGGTTTGCTTGAAAACGAGGATATACTATAACTTTTCTTCCGATATCAAGCGGATTGTTTAATCAGATCTAATCGAGGATTAATTGTTATTCATGTAATGAATATAGCAAACGGTACTTATTCAACTTTGAAATATGTTCACTTTTTCGCATGCTCTACAAGAATCGGATACATTCGTTAATGTCACGCGAAGGTGTTTTCGAAAGGGCTGCGGTGGGAGTAGATTAATGGCTAACCACATCGGAAAGCGGAAATTAAGACTGTCTGGAAATTTTTAAATCAATCACCGATAGTGAGAATGCTTGCTTATGGGTTTATATTAGCAAATGCAATCTAAAGACTCATCGTTCTTTTTTCAATGCGGTATTTCCGAACGTTTACATACTTTTCTTCGTCGTACATCTCCGATATTCATTGAAATATCATACAGTAAGACAACGTAAGAGCGTGCGGCAGGAGGTGCAAATACCAAGTGTTCGAGTTACCTCTTTAGCTTATTGTTATCGCGCATCGTTCGCGGAAAGAATGAGTCCCTAAAACGACTTAAGAAGAATCTTTGGTCTTGTGAAAATAAATTTTTAACTTAAAGCGACCTATTCATGATATTATATATTCAAAATCAAATCAGATGTAATTTTATCTGGGTGCGCGTTACATTTTTTCATTTTATTTCTCTCCTGATAAGTGGGACAATTTAGGAAAACTAGTTAAATAAACCACGGAAAATTCCGGAACGTGTTTATAGATCAGAATATTTCTCTGCTTGTTATAGGGATGTTGAATTTAGTATTTTACAGTTTCAGAACAAAAGATAATTTGTATAGCATTTATCGTGTCCTATAACACAATTTTTCTGCACGTTGAAATTTATTGGAACTTAAAAGATAAGATTTCACCGATTTCGATTGGTGCGCTCTCGAAAAAACCCATGGGCCGAGTAAAAGTATCTTGAGAATAGGGTTGGCTGCTACTAGGTCACCATTTACCTAGTAGCAGCACAGTAATTGTGCAGGCAATGAGAAAACAGGAAACATATTTACCAATTTTAACACTTTAAAGTATTCCTGATACTGTAAAATAATCTATCAAGCATTATGCTTCCGTATGTATTACATTGCAGACAAATCGCGACGTTGTATTACATTGAATAGATTGTTTATTGGTTTGCGGATATTTTATCTTCCAGAGTGAATGAAAATCCATGTTAGAGGCATCGGGAAAGAGGTGGAGAATGAAATGAACAAGAAAAAAAAGAGAAATTACATCAGTTCCTCTTTCAATGTAAGCAATAAGAAAAAGTGATTGGCTCATCGATTCTCGTTCTGCTGGCGGTAACAACTTCTTTTGTTAGCGATGCGTATTGAGTATTAAATACATCTTTCTATCAAATCTTTCGGGACGAATCTTCAGTATAAAATGAAGTACGTAAGGGAACCAAGGATGGAGGAATACAGGAGATATCGAGGGTACAGTCGATTGAAAAGGGAGTATATTCAGTGAAGATTCCATTCTTGATTGTATCATTTCGAAGACACCATAATCTTATAATCCCAAGAAAAATCGAAAGGAATGTTACTATGTATGCATTTTCGAATGAACTAACCTCAATAAAATACTCCCATTTAGACAAAGTTTTGCAAGTTTTAAAGACAAAAAATACTTCCCTGGTAAAGAGGAGAACGTGTACCTGATTAGAATGAAGTATAGCAGACAAACAAAAATACAGAGATACTCGGATATTTTTTAATTAAGTGATGGTTTTTAACAAAAGCAAAGCCAACGTTTTTCGAGAGTAAAGCAGTAATCGAATCTAGTAGTAGTAGTAGCATTGTTAAAAGCGCTTTTCTGGTCATTTCACACGTAGGCCCCCACCGGGAATCGAACCCGAGACCGCTTTCACCAAATTCGAACGCGTTGCCCACTTGGCTAATCGAATATAGAAATGAAAATAATTGAAATAAAAAAAATATGAAGCATTAGATGAGGAATTAAAACGAATTAATTCTAATAAATTAACAGTACGTGTGACTTCAAGTATGCAAAGATCGTTACGGTCTTATAAGAGTTACACGAAATTTGATTGCTTTTCAAGCATGTTAAAAGAATCATTATATTTCGAACGCAAAAAACGTCCTCTCGCTTTGGGTAAATCCTAATTGTCATCCTAAAATTCGCCATCAAAAGTCGAGAAAAGATGCTAGTGACAAAATCAGGAGAATCGAAGAAAGGAAAAAATGAAACGAGAAGAAAATAGGAGAGGAAAAAGGTGCAGAAAATCGATAGAGGGAAAAGCTAGACGATGATCGATAAATCGTGAGATGGAAGTCGGAATAGATGATTGGTCATTGAAAAGAAAATAATATAGAAAGTGTGCTTAAAGTAACAAAAGATTCACAGAAGAAAAGGAATCACAAATGTAAAATGGAAAAGAAAATGTAAAAAGACGGGAGGAGGAAACGAACCGAGTAAATTGAAAGCTGACCGGCCCATAGAGTGGTTTCGGATTTGTCTGGCGGAAAGGAACGGTTTAAAAGGGGAAATAGGAGAGAGAATGGTTTGGATGAGAAATCGTTAAAGAGAAACACTTATTGCGGAGTGGAGGAACATGTCGTGCCTCGCGACACTTCCACACCAATCTGCGAGATTTGGAATTTTCGGTCGCCGGGTGTGCGTGTCCCTGCTATCTCACCTCGATAGGGATCGCCCCCTTATGCTAATCACTCCGTGCGGAGAGGACGGCCAACGACCAACGGTTATTAATCATTCCATGAGGATTTGTGTTTGATGTTTGGCATAGAAAGGGACGGGGATTTTTTTTCGTCGTTAAGTTTTCCGTCAAGGAACGGTTTTAAAGAAAGAACAGCGCGGTTATATTCGAAGAAACCGAAAGTTCGAGTCGATTTCTGCGGTTGGCCATAGCGAATGTTTTCGTTGGAGGAGGATGGAAGGTGGTAGGGAAACGGCGGATGTATTGCCCACGTCTACAGGCAAGATTTTGTAGTCTTTCCGTGGTGAGCTCTTGAAGGAATGAACTATTAGAAGATAAGCTTAATCAACAAATCTAAATGGTCTTGTTGGAATGATCGGTAAAAAGCGTAGAGGGGCAAAAGGCTTTACATCGAAATTAAGTGGAATATGATTTGAAACATACAGATAATGAACATTGTACAGGGCGAAATGGTATATAACATATGTTATATACCATTTCAGTCATAACATACATGTTATATACCATTTCAGTCTGACCACCATTTCAGGTATACGGTAATCTACTAATTTTTCTATCTGATAAAATAGTTTAGATTGTAGGAAATTCACTTCGAATGCATACCAGACTTTGATGGGTATACGCAGTGTAATAAAAATATTCAACACCGTCGATACGATTCGATTCAATTGAATTTCATCTCAGCACGCGAATTGAGGCAATGGATATATTATGTAGCTCAATGTATTACGGGTATTTCAGAATATTTTATGGTATGAATTGAAGGTATGACCACATTAGAGCGGAAACTTTCTGAAATTATAAAAGCATTCACAGAGATGACCAGAGTTTAATTATAACTACTGACCTCGGTCACGTAAGCTATCCAAAATTCAAAGGGGAAAAAGATAAAAGTCCAAGCGGGAGATTTCATACCATTCACCTCTTTCGTATGGGTCATTAAACCAATAATTTTTTAAGTCAATCTTCAAAGTACACAAAATTTGCTTAGCGATTAAACGACATCAACATGAGTACCCATGAATACTTTGAATTATAATAACCATTGGAAGAGCGGCTCAAATGTGTCGAAAAATAATTAAGGAATATAATTTAATTTTAAATTTTACGACGATTACGTACTGACTTACTACTACTGTACCAGATCAGATTCTATGATGGAGTAAAACCATTAATGTATAGAATGAAAAATAAAATTTAGCTTTAAATGATAATTTTCTAAGAGGAGGAATATTCTTAAACTGAGTAAAAATAGAGTGGCAAAAATAGATTTATTGGTAGAAAGATAATGAGTAAAAAAAATCCCACTTTAGTAATTCTTGGGAAATAAAGATTTTACAACTACCACCTGTTCCTACCTTAAAAATGCAATTGCATCGGATAAAACTAAAAGTTGAGTTTCATCAGATCGGAAGAAAGACAAGAACTCAGAAAGAAATGCAGGAGGGGAACACAAAGAATTCGTTTCCTAACCTTACTTCCTTGGGTTCTTAAGATTTGAAGCAAATTCTTGACTAGGCGTCACACACTTGAGTTTTCCCACCTTTTCCCGCACGATATCCTCTCTTCCGTCATTCGCTCGTTGAATAATTTATAAATTTCTAGTAGAGTTTCCGTTATGTGATTGAATGTCTTTAATGCAAATATTATTTGCGCCTTCTTTATGAAAGATAAGATTTTACATTTCTCTAAATTAATAATAATAATGATAATAATAACAACAATAATAAATAAGTATTTATTGGAGGGTGAGATTGAAACTTATTAGTCTCTTCTTACATCTAACCCTTAGTCATTACATATAGAATGAAAGAGGTATTGGTAGTTGAAATAAAGAAAAGCAATAAAAGAAGAAACGATCATGTGAGTTTAAAAATACCTAAGTCTGCACTTGGGAAAGAATTAAAATTCCTGCTAGTAAACATCCACGTGAAGGGGAACGTGAAAAACCTGAGAAACCTACTGAAAGTAGCAACTAAAACAGATGCTGGATTTGAAATTATAAGAAGTAGGCAGTAAAATATAATTAAACAGCATAATAAAAGGATTAAGAAAATATAGAATAAAGATGAAATATTGAAATAATAAAAAGTGATGAATAATTATGGTAATTAATGGTAATGTCAACTTCTCAATGGAATTAATAATATACTACAAGATATAGAATTTCGTTTAATAGGTAAAATATTATAACAAAGATATATGTTATTGGATTCACCGAGCAAAGTCAATATATGCGAAAAAAATTATCTAACGATCGTTATCGCCCCATATCCCATAACATTAACATAACATTCTTATAATAGACATTAGGAATCGGATTTGTTATTTATGTCAAGGCGAGATTTCTTTTCTACGTAACAATTATATTTCACCAACCTATAGATATTTAAGATCACTTTTACCCTCATTTTCATTTTTTGCTTTTACTTATTTATTTTCGTTTCAGCCATCTATGTGCTGCGATTACTCAACTTTCTTCACCTTTTCAATTAATTTTCCCTCTTCTTTCACCAATACTCTTTCATTCTCTGGCTCACTCTTGCTCTTTCTTCTTCTTAGAATACCCTTTTGGTTCTTTTTTGTTTTCCTCGGGAAGATCTTCCGCCTCTGCAATCTTCTTTCTGAACATTACTCTGTTTCCTATATCTTCTTCTTTGATCCCACTTTTTATGTGTATGAGATTCTGGGAGTTTTCTTTCTATTGCTCTTAGGAATGGGCTTCCCTTTAATCCTTGTTAGATAATGGATATTATCAAAGTTTGCTACTCTATTTTTATTGATTAAATAGATACAGTTCTAACATTTGGACCTACTCTGACTGTATTCACACCTTAATTTATTTCTAGAAATGCTTCTAATCTGCTTCAGCGAAATGTTAATGTAAATGGCATTCAATCCATAATAAAGCACGAGTTAATAGAATTAATTAAAAAAACAAATTGATTGAATTTATATTTTTCTGTTTAACAAATCAAAATAATAGAATAAATTATATTTTTTAATAGACAAATCAAAATGATAGAATTTACATTATTTTTTAAAGTTGATGGCAAAAAAAAACTTTGTTGTTGTTGCGGAAAGGTGTAGATTTTTTTTGGAAAAACCTTTTTCAAAATCATGAGTGAGCAATTTGATGATGGGTTTGTTTCAGCTCTCTAAGACATCCTGTACTCAGCCAATCACTACAGAAATTATACATAGAAAATTACTGAAAGAGCTGATTTTTTTCTTTAAAAAAGTTTAACGTTAAGAATTTTTCTCTCCTCAGCAAAATCTTAATTAATGCAGTATTTTTACTTCCTTGCATTAATTTCTTCATTCATTAATGTCCTCCGATAATGGAAAGAGGATAATTTTTTCAATTAGTCTCTTTAAATTATTTTCGCCAGTACTTCCAGCAGGTACAGAACGCTCGTGTTGTCATCACTACTTTCATTAAGGTAGCAAAACTGCAAAATGATCTAAACGCCGATTTAGACTTTCAAACGAAGATTACTTATGCCGACTCTCTGTCTCTCCTATAAGAGAAAGCGTGATACATACTAGCAAAAACAAAAAGAGGAATGCATTACCTCCAATCTTGTTTCTCATCTTATGATAATATTTTTGAGGCGTGGAATGTTTTCGCTATTCTTCTCCTGTAGTAAATTTAAGTCCTTAACTAAAATAGGAATCTCTACATCTTTGGCAGAGAAAAATTTATCTTACAATACATCTTGTTAGAAGAAGCGTTCATGCATATAATTTCTCAAATTTCTTCACCTTTTCTGGGTCGTGATACGGAATTAATTAAAGGCATGAAAGAAATAGACCATAATTTAAGATTGTCCCAATGTTTCCTTGACCTACTTCTCTGCTACTGTTACCTTTTTCCAAAAAACTATGCAACATGATTTATCTGTCCTCCGTAGTTGAACTGATAACATCTGAAAGTTAATTAAATTTTAAGAAAAGTGAACTGAAGACGAAATTATAATATTAATTTCTATAGTTGCTTCGGAAAATAAATATTAAAATTTATGGGATAATAAGAAAAAAGACATCAAAAAGGGGAAGGGATCTGTGATACAGAATTGAGTTAAAGGGAGATGAAAGCTTCCAAAATTCATTTTTGAAACAAGCATTGATAATTCTTGTTTCATTTTTTTGATAAGAGGAGCTCTTCCGAGGGTTCTTCATTTGTGCCTCTAATTGTAGATTGTTCGAAAAAGATCTGATTAGACTTGGACTAAATTGCTCCGAGCATTAGATATCTCGTAAAATCTTTAGGGAATATGCACAGTATGTAAGCAATTCTATTTTTTACTTTTGGGCAATTAAACCAAAACGTAAATTACAGTTAAAATAAGAGATGAGACGAATAATAATTAAAAGTGGACGAATGAAATTCCTTACACGTTACATACTGTTGAATTTGGAAACTAAAATATTTAAAGCCTAAGTTTTTAATGAATAACCTAATTTATGAAAAATATGTTAACTTAAAGGAAGTTCTTGAGTCGAATAAAGAAAAACCATCAAAAAATTTAGTATCCGCATGTGGTCATCAACTGAAATGATATAAGTTAATATCTATTATTTAAAACGATAGTTACGGTTGCGAAAATGATTGTTTTCGAATAACGCAAAGTTTTACAAAATCTTATAAATCAGTCTTATCTTATAGAAAGTCTGAATGTGTGTGTGTATTCGCCTAAAACGAGACGTAGCACAACTTACAAACTTTAAAGATTGTTACATCGTTTATATGTCTTTAGGGAATGAATGAAAAGGTGATTTTTGCAAAAATTAATACTACATGGAAAATTTCGTTAAATCTATGTTTTCTTTTGAAGAAATTATTTGGTCTGTCGCTGATTTAACTGTCTTTGTTTTCTACTCTCGGTTTAAATCCTTCGTTTGTATATTCCATATACACATTCAAAAGTGAACGTTTGTCCGTCAGCGTGATTTCAAATGATAAATCGACAAAAGATGCGATTTGTCGAGTAAATTGTCATTCCTTCTTCTCATTAGTTACGTCAACTACCAGTAGTTAGTCCAGTAAGTCGCAATTAGTATTGTATTTATCAATTTTTATTTCCCCGCTGAGAATCAACGACACATTATTTATTGCTCTGGCGAATTTGAATTCAATCCTACACTCTATGATAGCAATAAAAATATCTAGGGATTTTACTTCTTTTCAATTGCCTCTTCCTAAAAAACAAAATTTATTATTCTTATGGCCACAAATTGTAAAACAAATTAAGGTAAAAATCGCAAAAGTAAAATAAATTAAGTAAATGTACATATTATTCTAGAAATTAAAGAACATTATAGAAGGACAACTTTATTCGTCCCTTTTTCCTTCGTTCGAGCATTTTTATAAACTGATAATCAAGGTTATCTTTTTGTAAAAGCTTACGCTAATAGCCGTCCTAATATGTTTCAAAGGGTTTATCTCTGTCGGAAGCCACCATATTCTTGACCTGCTTTATAGCAATTACGACAAATTCACTCACCTATAGAGCAATATGTATTTTCATATCTACATCAATTAAGCAGCTTTTCTGAAGTAACAGCTAATTAATTCCGATACGCCAGGGCAAACTCCTACTGAAATCTATTTTTTTGCGAAATATTTCCAAGGTAAATTTAGAGAGAAATAGGATGATCTACTTTTCGAGATTAACGATATCATAACCATTCCTTTTAATGGGATTTATTAGGAGAGCCACGTGAGATAATAGTAATTCCTCTAGACTGTGAGATACGCGCGGTAAATTTCAAACTAGTTTTATGCTACAAGACATAAGATATCATCAATAAGTCGGAATTAAACGAAGTAAGCAATAACAAGAGAAAGGAAAAGGTATTAGACTTTGCACATAAACTCAAAGATTAACAGATGTGATCATTACTAAATTACCACGTCTCTTCCATACCACTATGGGAATGCTTTCGTGAGCAAAGCAAGCGGCACTTCACATAGTGGCACCAATCAGCACCAGAGGTCCTTGTTGAGGCTACCGACACACAAAGCGATGTTGAGCGGAAATCCCCCAAAGGAAACAAGCAAGAGAAAAAAAGGAGTTTGACTTTACACATAGAGGTTTGCACCTTGAAACTAGGACAAAAGGTCCCACAGAGACCTGGGTTCGAGTCCGAGTAGAGGTTTGCACCTTGAAACTAAGATAAAAGGTCCCACAGAGACCTGGGTTCGAGTCCGAGTAGAGGTTTGCACCTTGAAACTAGGATAAAAGGTCCCACAGAGACCTGGGTTCGAGTCCGAGTCATTCCGCTGTTTTTCACATCTGTTTATCCCTCATCAAATAAAATCTTTAAGCTATTTATTAGAGTGCCTTTCCTTGCAAAGTCTACCGTCATCGCTATTATCCGACGATAGTTGTAACAATTAGTTGTAATTGCTTTCATTCACTATATCTTACAAATGGCTTACAAGTCTTTAGTAAATCTTGAAATAAAACCTAAAGTTTTAAGAGATTTATTAACAATCATATCTATATGGGTATCTAAACATAAGGCAGGGGTAAATAGTATTCCTAAATCATTCATTATCTCTGTCTTACCAGGAGAAATATTATTGATTTTATACTCATATAAATGGGAACCTCGCAGAAAAAATAAGTCATACATAAACATTTACTAAAATGCAAGCTCATTCTGTTATCATTACACCACGCATAGAATTTGTCCAGACAATTCTGGATTTCTAAACAGCCACAGCCGAAACAGACGTTGCGTCATATTATGCCTTCATCTTCCCGATTTTAAGATAACATTATTAAATCAAACGAATAAAGGAGAGAAAATAAGCAGCTTCAGTGATTCGTAGCATGATATTTTGTTAGATAATGATACACGATTCGGTAGATAGAGACACCTCAATTAGAATTCCCCGAATAAATACGGGTTTTTACTTCGAAGCCACTTTACAAGGAATGTAATCTGAACTGAAATGAAGCCCATCCAAGTCTGAAAAATTTGAAGTGAAATTTCCCATTGAACGAGCACATTACTTTCATGGAACACTTATTTTTATCATATAAACATGGTTCCGTAACATAAAATAACACTAGAAAGTGACAGATTTGCAAGTTATCAAGATCTGTCATTACCAGTGGAAAATAATTCATAGAAGGTGTAGTACAGCGAAAACGAAACGAAAATTTCAAATGTAGTGATAAAAGTTAATGTAGTAGTATTGCGTCGTATTGCGATGCATGTGTGTTTACTAGAGAAATCGATACTGGATTGTTTAAATAACATATAAAAAATTTGAGAAGTATCTATCCAAATTAATCTAGAAATTCTCCGCTTCTCCAAAAAGTAAGTAGTTTTAATAGTCTTGTCGTGCATTGTAATCAAAGGGAAATGAAGGGAATATTTTCAGTATAGTTTGTTCTAAATCTAACATTCAGGCCATATCAAATATCCTTAAAGCATTAAATTCAACAACATTACCTAAGTCTGCAACAAACTTCACCTATATAATTAATAATTTTTGCTACCATCATTGGTAAACCATTTAAATTTTAAAGCTTCTGCATTAAGGAATCCGACGTAATTATAATCTGTTCTTAACATTTAGGCAAATGCTTGGTTTGGCTCTATCAGTAATGAGTTAAACTTGCGCTCCTATTAATTTATTATTGTAATGTTTTGATTAATCATAATAATAATGAAAGTAGTAATGATGGATATTTTTTCGCATATAGATGAACTTGTACGTGTTTTTTAGAATTTACGAAAGGAGACTGATGAAAGATTAAGAAAATATCTGCATTCTCTCTTTGCGATTCAACGATATAAGGAAAATAATACGTTGCCATGAACGATTCAGGAAAATGATAATAAATTATAAGTTCTCATATCAACGTGGCCCGTAAGGGGGAATAATTTTCGATTCGAATAAATTACAATTCCAACGTCTGCTTCTTTCCCACCCCTTCCTCTGCTCATAATAATGCAAGGTTATGACTTTTGAACTTGAAGATGACGCTTACGAGACCAAACTATTCGTGTATATTTAGTTTGTGTGTGTGGTATTTTGGCAAAGTTTTTCTTTAAATTAAAATATAATCTAGTTTCCTGGTGAAAGTGGTTCCTGATTTTTATTTTTCTTCCTTCATGAAATACCACGAAGTAAATCGTCAGTCATTTGAAGTTTATTCCTCTAAGTTTAGTTACTTTTACACTAATAAGCTATGCCAATATTATATATGGCGTGAGATGTAAATAGAATAGAAGAAATTCACACATTATCCTACTCGAAAATCACTAAAGCACCTTATACTGATACTTGTAGCCATAAAAAATATAATTCCGATTATGTAGTTATGAGGCGGCAAGTATTAAGATAAGGACGTTTTATGTTCTCTTTCACAATTATTTATTTTCTTTTATCTGGCAATTGTGTCTTTCCTTATGGAAATTTTCTTCGACCTTGCCTCACCTTCCTGAGGCCTTGGAATTTTAAGCGAGCGAATAATGTCCGGAAATTTGCCTGTCTTGCATTCATATTTTGGAGTCAATACTCCCAAAGACACTTCCCTTCTTTACATTTAAGTGAATATTTCTCTTCACTAGAAGGAAGTGATTTTTATACCTTCCGAACCTCATATCCGAGCGATACATCATTTTCTCAGAATTTTGAAGAAATCATTAATACAGAAGTTGATACTTTATGTTTATGAGTATTTTTCTCTTGTTTCGTGAGCCCTGCACACGAAATATTAAGCTTTTATTTGCTCTTTGGAGTATAGTAATTTTAAAATCTTTCAGAAATTTCAGTATTTTTACTGCAATTTATAATACGGTAAAATACAGTCCAACATTTCTGAATCTTCTAGAAAGCGAAATAGAAATGAATATTACCCATCTTTAATTATGTTTTAAACTGTATGCTAAAGATAAGTCTGTACGAAAATAATTCTTCGAGATTGGCCAATAGTAAAGTATTTTTACGTCCAGCAATGGACATACTTTAGTTCATTATACTCCAATTTTTTAGAACTATAGATATTCTTATGGGGATTATAATTCCGTATTTACCATAGTTACCGATTTAAGTTTATTTAGAGGGTAAATATTTAATTTGTAACTCACCGCTACTTTGCCCAGAAGGTGTCCCCACTGCCACTGCCAAACTGATAAGATTCTTTCCCTTCCCCCGTCAACGGCCAAAACGTAGCTGCCACCATTCTATTGAAAGATAAAAAGGTTAATCCGTTAGTAAATGAGTTGAGTAATAGACTTCGATGACTTAAATTCTATTTCTTTTAATTTTTTCCTCACTAACCGAAGTAAATTTCGCAAATCTTCCGGTGAAATTACTTAAACCATGTTTGTTAACATTTTTTTGATATTTTTAAATACTTAAAAAAAACAAATTGCGTGACAATTAACTTGAAAATCATCAAATGCTATAGATATAATATATTATAATTGCTTATAATTAAATTAATTTCGTGAAAATGAACTTTAAATTGGAACTATTACTCGAAAGAAATACATGGTGTCAACAGATTGAAATGTGAGGATTCTTCTGACGCCGAGTGAGCATCTGAGCAAATATTCATTTAATTCTCTTAAATTAACGGGAAATGAATGCGAACAAATGCGAAGTTACAAGGAAACTGAGTTGATCATCTTACCAATTGAGAGAAGGCGATGGCGGAAACTCCTAATTCGAATTCTCCCATTCCAAAGACGTAGAGCGTTTGTAGAGTCTCCGTACTCCATATCCGAATGTGAGCTTGGGTCTTCCGGTTTCTCCCTGCTCTTTGGCCGGATGCAACCATTTCTCGCGACGGGTGCAATGCCATACTGCGAAACAAGAGGACAATTTATTAAATAAATATCACACGCGGACAATTAAAATATCAGAATTCAGGAAGAAACGTATCTTTGTTTACAAAAGGAAGGAGTATGTTACCTTCATCACTCGATAATGCAATTATTCTTCAGGTCTTTAATTAAAAAAATTTTGAATACAACAAACTAATATTTGGATTACGTAAACATTCCATTATCAAATTAATTAAATCAAGTCCGCCTGAAATATGTGTTCCAAATATAAACCACTTCAAAATATCTGAGAGGAAACATAGTTTTCTTCATCCTTTCCCAAGCTACCAGGGCTTCAAACCGTTATTATTTCGGCTCAGTTTATTTACAATGGGCTCTCGGCTTTCCGGTTTCACCCTGGTAGCAACTACCGAACCGGTTTCAACCTGTATTTTTTCGCTTCGAGGAAGTAAACGCTGTCCAAGGTTTATTTCATCCTCTACCATTAAATAGAATTTATTTTTAGACAATTTAAAGAATAAAACAACTTATATAAAATAAATAATCGAAGAATAAGTTCAGAGTTTATTTCATTAAAATTAATTTGTTAACTATTTAGTTACATGCTATATATGCTTATCAAATATAACTCCTGCTACTTCCGATGATAAAGTGATCCGATAATCGGAACGGAAAAGGTAACGGTTTCCGGTTTTGGTCCAGGTTTAATGATTTTAAATATTCGATTCAGGTTCGGTTTTACTCCGGCAAAAATAATCTTTTTCAGTTTGGGTTCGAAGCCGTGTAAGATGTAACATACAAAAACGAAACATGCAACGTAAACTGTATAAAAGATGCTAGTGGAATGAGCTCCAAGCCTATAATTACAATAATTGAAAAACATTTTTTCGGTCAGTACTGCGAATAGTAACTTAGAGATGTGCTTCTTCAACATAGAAACGACCTATTCAAATAGGAAAATTGAAAAAAAAAGAAATTTAAGATTGCTTGTTTAAGAAAACTGCTCTACATCTCAAGACGAAATTCACGATTCACGAGAATTTTAAGGAAATAATTTTCTTTGTAATAAGATATTTTACATATATTTTAGTAATGGAATAATGAAAAAATATTTTATATTCTGTGATGAGTGCAAGAGCTTCTGTAGTAATTAAAATAATCAGTATATGAGCGGTTTAAATATAAGTGTACTAATCAATGCCGTAGGCAGTGTATAAGAATTAATTAGATCTATGTAGAGCATTCTTATGCAACTACATGCGTACATATTTTAACTGATCCACTTACCACTGAATGTCTTCGGAGTGGGCCACGTAATGCCTCTGAGAGTCCTCATCTCTGTCGTATAGTACAGCCACCGCTGCAACGTAATAAAGAAGCTCTCCCGTTGGCAGTACCCATAGATTTCTTCGAGAATCCGTTCCTCTGTAACCGTAACTAATTGGGAGTCAAGGAAATCAAGTCATTTCTACTAAATCTCTCGATAGAGAACTTTTTTTTAAAGGTTTTCGGCATGGAAGAAAAGGTAACCTTACACCTTCAGAAAATTTGATAGTATGTCTTTCAGTAACTCCTATAACTATAACTAGTCAATATGGCAAATGTCGTGGAAGTGAATGAGGTAAAGGGTATTACGAAATGAAATGAATTTCTTAATAAAGAATACGATCGAGAAAGAATTTACATTTCAGATAATTCAAGTAATTAGACCTTTTCCCATAATAATTTTTATTACTACAATTAACGTTTTCGCTTTAATCCCGTTATATATTAATTACTGTCATAAGCAAGCAGAAGCTGTAAATTACCTGACAGATTCGAAATTGGATATAATTCTAACAAAAGATTTGAATGAAAAAACTCCGTACTCCTACAATATATCGAAAACGAAATATTTCAGTATAGCCTTTTGTTAATGTAGAGGCTTATATATGATTCGATAACGTTTTTGAAGGAATATCTCGAGTGATAAGTTTAATTTTAATTCCGGCATTAAAGCCAACGGCATCCTTTGCGGTAAATGGAAGATTTACTACTGGAGGCAATTGGATAGGATAAGTGAATGTTATTTTTTTGCATTCGGGTCTTTCGTCCGGCGATAGCTAATATATTTCTCGAAATTCAACCTTGAACCAATATTATGGGATTCCGACCTATGTCCTTGAAAAGTGTGCGTGCGGGCGGACAAGGCAAACCCTTTCTTCACCGCGCAAATGCGTGATATTTCGTATCAAACACACGCACACTCATTTATAACAAACTGATTGCAGTAGCGTTACAATTCCGTCCTTTACCGCTAAATGAACCTTTCTAGATAATGATAAAATATTTTTATCAATATTCGCGATTCAATGTATTCAATTTATTCAATATTAGTGATTCTCTTTATATTAAATACATACTTAAATTAAAAATATCTTTAATAGAAACAGGAAGTCCCCAAGTACAACCATTTTAATATTAATTTTTATTAATAAAAACAAACAAAAACATTCCCTATAAGGAGAAATCCGACTAGGGGACTGGAACCCGAGACCTTGGTGGTGGATTGCTAGCACGCTAACCATTCCGCCCCCTCAACCGATCAACTTACTTTAGAGATAAAATCTGCAAAAAAAAAAGATTTCGAATTTTCAATTCGGTGACGTTTCCATTTCTTTCTGAAAACATTGATTTTTCCCTCCTAAAATCTTAACGACGGAATCACTGCTTAACCCTAAAAATATAATGAAATATAGAAATATAAACCCTTCATGTTTAAATTCGAACTCTTACTGTAAGATAAAATTCAAAATTTGATTCACGACTCTTCAATTAAAGAAGTACATTAGATCGGTATAATTACGGGGTATGGAAACTATTCGATATTTATGACATCGAATGTTTACCATTTGATAAATAGAAATCAAGATCTCGCATAATTAAAGCAAACGTAAAGTAAGATGATCGCTTAGTTAGCTTTATCTTAGTAAGCCTCTTTGTCATTCCCTTTGCTTAGAATAACAAATTTACCAAGAAATTTTACCAACTCCATTCACTATTCCAAATGAATTCTCGACTACGTTAGTCATCGATATTTTTACCTCGGTTGGGTAAAAGATATTAAAACGCTCCATTAGAGTTTTTAGAAGGAAGATCTCGAGTGATAAGTTTAATTTTAAATTCCGGCACTAAAGCCAACGGCATCCTTTGCGGTAAAATAGAAGATTTACTACTGAAGGCAATTGGATAGGCCAAGTGAATGTTTTTTTTTTTGCATTCGGGTCTTTCGTCCGGCAATAGGCGGGTTAAAGATGTTTGGGACGGGAATCCGTCCACTTTTCTTTCTTTATTACTTCGATAGTTACAAAATAAACAGTCTGTTTCAATATAAGTTATCGATGAATCTTCGATTTCGCGTCTTTCTAAAATTCCGAATTATGAAAAAACATCCGATTAATAGCTAATAATTATATTTGGCGAATTCATGCCATCCGAATTATGCTATTTTTCGAGTTGATAAGGATACACCCACTCGAGCTGTAACCTCTTGTCAGGCGGAGAGTTGTCAGCAGGTGGGTGATGCAGCGGTGGATAGAAGGTTCTCTTGAGGCCCCTAATAATCAAACGTAAGGGCTCTTCTTTGAGGACCTCGACCAAAGAATAATCTGAAAGGCAGAATAAAAATTTAAACATTTTACGAGTATTTCGCACTTTACATATTTTGAATTGCTGCTCTTCTTTGAGTCGCAGAATTGGTTTAAAATTAAAATATAAAATTTAAATGTTCTTTCTTATCCACCCATTTCATCAAGTAAATGAGTATCTATCAGCGAAAGTGAATCGTTTTATTATATAGTTATGCTTTGGTACGATTCAGTATGCAAAGATTCCGAACGTAAGAAAATCTCAAGACACTTATTCAAATTAACATTGAATTAAATACACTGATCATATCGCCTAATCATTTTGCCACATAGAAGTAAAATCAAAAGGTAATTGAACATAGCTGCTAAAAATTTATTCCGAGAATAATTCATTGCTTATGAAGTTAAGAAATTCGGAAACATGCCTAAATCAAAAATTACAAAAATATTAATTTATCTAGAACGAATATTGAAAATGTTTACTCTCTGTGCAGGTTACCAATCGATTTATAACAAATAAATAATGAAATATATTATCTATAGTGGAAAATTATTACTCGAAGTGATAAACACATGATTGTAAGAATTTGCTCCGAAGATATTATACATATTATTGATAAATCGTGCTGGGTGCTAAAGTAATCAATGGCTCGTGATTTATAAATTGAGCCTAAAAGTGGAATTATTAGTGCGAATATTATTGAGGAGTGGATGATCGTTTGCATTTGCAGTTTTTGAGAATATCGACAAAACAGTTAAAATCCTACTGATATTCAAGACAAGAAAGTCCATAAGATATACAGTTTAAGATATTTCATTGGGATTAAAAATACAAAATTGTATATTTAAAGTTTTATTGTCATTCATATTCGTTATTCATCGAGTTTATTTAAATCTATTTTAAAAAAACGTTCACTGAAATACTGTCTCCTTATTTTCCTATAAACATCGCACAATGGGACGCTTCATAAACTCAAAAAGGCAAATTCCATGAAGTATTGTGCATTAACGTAAGTGATGGGACGCTTGATCGGAATTGGAAATATCGGAACTATTTGAGTATCGAAATGGGAGTAATTTCAATCTAATTTCCGAGTAGTGAAATAATTCTTCATGGTTTTTCGTTTAAAACTCAATCTTCCATTTCTGATACCAATCATAAATAGATAAATATACACTAATTGAAGAATCCATAAAAATAAAATCTGCATATATTAATAACGCATAAATACGGTTTTTAATGTGAATTTATTTAATTTATTCTGGAAAAAATAATGGAAACCTCGAGTTTCTACCAAATTCTTGGACTTTCCTTTAAAATATAAAATAAAATCCTTTTTTCTGTTTTATTTATGTAGGATTAAAAGTTTTAGTTTTCATCTATTCTTAACTTTGTTAATTAATTGATTTCACATTGATTAAATAATTACATTTAAAATTCCTGAACATAAAAATGAAATAAAATCAACTCGTTGTTCAGAATTTTAGGACTTAAATATGATGGTGAAATGATTTTAAAATAGAAAATTTTCTTTTTATTGTTTTAACTTTCTCCCAAGTTTTTCAGAAAAAAGAATATCCTACTCTATTTTATAAGCTTTGTCATTACTTATTCTACTAAATGTTTTATCAACGAATATACTTTGTTCATCAATTATTTGTTTCTCAAACCTACAGTAACAAAAACATTTAGTTTGTCATTGCAGGAATCAGGAATCGTATTGGAATCGGAAGTATTGAGATAAATCGGCATTTGTAGCGGATTAGATAAACATTTTGGTATCTTTACATCATATTTAATATGTTTTCAAGAGCTTGATGGAGAACAGATGTGGATATCTGTAACTGTGTGGCTTTTACCAATTGCATAAGGTATACAAAAATAGGAGTAGAATTTGATACAAATCCTTCATATGGCATAACTGTCCATTAATTGTATTTCGATTAAAGTGGCGTGCATTATAGAATACTACCGAAGTGAGTGAAGAATGAGTAAAGCTTGCTGCTTCTTCTGATTCTGGAATACGAAAAGGAAATACTGTTTTCTAAATCTACATCTACGTAAATGCCCTTCAAGGCGCCTTCCGGCGTGTGCCAGTAGCTAGTGTGTGGTTGTAAACACCAAGCGTTCTAGTTACCTCTTTAGTCACCTCTTTAATTTTGTACGGGTGGTCATGACATAGTCCTTTCCTTTCGAAGATAGTTATTTTAGAGTATTTATTCAGATATTTTAAGATTTAGTTGCCATTTTTCGCACCACCTTTGAATATGAACTAAATGGTTTAATAGTGAAATGTTCGTCACTTGATTTTCCTCTATATATTACCGAGTCATCCGCAAATACCATCATATTGTATCTAGTCGCTCAAGTCATTGATATCTATCAGGAAGAGTAGAGGTCCGATTACGCTGTCTTGAGGTACACCTGAAGTTACTTTGACTTTATCCGAACTTACGCCATCAAGTACCACTTGCTGTTCTCTTTCGTACAGGAAATCCTTGATCCAGACAATTACTTCCTTATTAATGCCAGCTGATTTTAACTTGTAAATTAATTTTACTTAGGGAAGCTATCGAAAGCTTTCTTGAAGTCAAGGAAAATAGCGTCCACTTGCTTTTTACTCTCAACAGACTTTAAGATATCGCGGATGAATAAATGCTAGCTGGATTTTGCACAATCGTTTTTGTAAGAGTATTGCAAAATAAGCATAATACGCGTTCCAATTCTAAAGAAATACACATTTCTTAATATCCCACCTTAGGGCTCAATGTAATGCAACAGTAATGATAATTCACGGCAATTAAAATTTTGGAACAAAGACATTATAATAGAGAAGGATACTTCGGACCAAATTTGGAAAGGTGAGATCGAAAAATGAGATGTGATAGTTATCTACGAGTAGTACTGCCTGTGCTTTCTTTACCGTGGCGTTGATATCTCCATGCAGGTGCGTGTCGGTTCCATTGCATCCCATCAGATGGCACCCTCCACTCACCTCTCGCATCTGCGTCCCCGTACGTCACCGATCTCCTACCCTTGCTCCTCGAGCGTCGCCGCTCCGCCACGACGCTGCTCGCTCTGCTGCGACGCCCACTCTCCACGCCGTTGATGGCGGAGGCGCGGCCCAAAAGGGGAGAGCCGCCGTGGCATAAGTAGAACGTTTCTACGTCTGCAAACTCATTGCGGAGCTGAGAGAAACTGCGAACCTGAAAAAGTAATGGAACCAATTAGAACGGCTTTGCCTCCTACTTGATTGCAGATCATCGACAGATGGATTCATTTTGTTGACTTGATACACTGGTTACGAATTTAAGTTCCTAAACATTTTTGCCAATCAAAAAGGTCGTTTATTTTGGGTTGCCAGATTTTAGTAACAAACAGTCCAACATCATACTGGACATATGCGGGACTTAACCAAATCTAAAACTATGTACCCATACCCATGTATATAAGAAGAAACAATTAAATCGTTATGACTTATTGCTATTTAAGGATAAATTGAAAACTCAAAAACTAACCTCTGGCTTCAAATTGAAGATAAGTTATTGGAACTGACGTCCTGGGGTATATCCTAATCCAAGAGATAGTAAATACTAGTACTCACAATCTTAACTGGTAGCAGCAACCGGATACGCAGAAATATTAATTATAGTCCGTTGAACACTTAAAGTTTAATTCAACAACTATCTCTATGTGAGTAGAGGACATTCATTTGGCTCCGATAGAGTTTCCCAGAATAGCAGGATACGGTCATGAAAACCGGGAACAGTCACTATACGGAACGTATTAATAACCTCAGTATGCCGAAAACATTTTAGTCAATTGGTTCTAATGCCTCAAAATAAATTTATACTATGCTAAAACAGGATTAAAAGGGACTATTGTCGGATTAAAAAGCCTTTAGACCTGGACTTATTCGCGTTCCTATGTTATTCCCCCGTTATGGTGATCCGCGGTTACAATAGGACATGTTATACATCGTTCGAAAGCAATTCGTTATATTCTTTGATATATATTAATACCCGGTATTATGCAACTTTTTAAGAGTTAAAGAGATTGTAGTTAATCACCACGATAATCTATCATGTATATGAAAGATTAGCTATAATATACATTCTAACACTAAGAAACAATTAATATACAATACTCTAAAGTGAACATTAGTTAAAGTTCCTTTTAAGTATACATTATAATTCCAGGCCTAAGAGGTAATATCGATCGTCTTCTTAATACGAGTCTGTGTAAATATAATCATAACACGGCAAATCGCACAAATTGCCGACTGCGAAACACCGACCATGCCGTACAGGATAACGAAATTTTTACTTAAAGTTTGGTATATAGTCCTGAAGCATGCTCCGCGTTTCCGATGTAATACCTTGATTGTTTTTCCTTTTAAGTGTCGAAATTAAAAATCGATTGCACTCCAAAAATATTAATCGACAAAGTTGAAATCATTACTATTCGCTCTTTAAGTTATTAAAAATGTAAGCGAGGTCTGTTTTCACTAAATGAATTGGGAAGGGAAATACGAGGGGTCTAATATTATGACGTCACTCCGGCGAAAAGTCATCGACGCTAAGAGGTAGCGCATGTAATCAGTGTTAATCTCCTGTCGATGTATATTACGTTCGTCGATAAAGGCAAAAATAAATACATCCCATCTCACTACACGACTATAACCCAATATTTACAGTATACGATTTCGGAAACTACTCGATTGTCTAAGGTCCATGGGATAGGTGAATATCATTTGCAAATCAAACGTAAATTTTGGTGCACAGATACTAATAATCTGCCGCCAAACGAATATCGTGGCTCTTCTTTCCGCACCCACACGATAAATAATTCACTGATGAAAAAGTATCGAAGCTCAAATAGTAGGCACGTTAAGCATATGGATTTCTATTTCCTTACAGTGCCAGTGACCACACGATTGACTTAGGTGATATTATTGTTAACTACAAAGTTAAACTGTATCTACCTCCTCTCTGAGACGCATTGAGCGTATCACGATGAGCCATTGCTTACAGAATTTATGGTTTAGCCAAAAGTCTCTTTCATTCTATCTCTGATATGGCTACGTTGTGAACTCCACCAAAATCCTTCAAATTGATTCAATTTAGTGCAAACGCTACTGAATGTGCGACGTTGACGTGCTTCGTTGCTCGAGCAGTAAGATTGTTATCCCGAGGTCAAAATTTAGCACGATAAAGATTGTATCTAGATCGTTTCGTAACTCCAAGTTACTGCATTAGGAACTGTATGGCCTTAAACAGTTTGGCCAACAGATATAGATTACTATTTGCTATGGCCTTTCATTGGTATGTATATGTAGGCATTGAAGGCAAACAGCATTTATGCAGAAACAGATTAATTTATAAATACAGGAAGGTAATGATAAAGTAAGGGATTGCAATCAAAGGACGCTCCCGGGTAGCCAAGTGGGTAATGCGTTCGCCTTCACGAAAGAGGTATCTGGATCAAATTACCATCGGAAATCATAGGTGAGAAATGACCTCAGCCGTCGAAGCATTTTAAAAATACTACTACAATAATAGATCAAAGAGCCAAATAAATAATGTAGTGAAATAATAAAAAAAACGGAAAAGAACACAAATAACTAAGGAAATAATATTAACAGTTTTAAAATTTTAAGATTTAAAATACATTCTAGGGACCCAAATGATTTGAAAACATCAGATCTTACTTTTTCTCTTGCTGTTTTTTCCATTTTCTTGCGGGAAGAATTGAGACAGCCGTAAAGATTTTAGTGACTACTACTACCGTCTAGTAGGAATATTCAGAAAGATGAATAAGAAATTCATCAACTGGCATACTTCATCCATGAAGGGGAAATAAGAAAATGCGTTATCATTTTGGATCCAGATTGCGTGCCGTTGCGTTCTTTATTAATTCTCGAGAGGGTTATAAATTTTTTGTACGATATTATTGAAAGTCTTACAAGCAAAATCTTTTAAATAAAATCCTTTTTCCCCCCAGTTAAACACCACAAAACTCTCAAATCTCGTGAAGAAATTTTTCTTACGTAAGCGTATCTCTCCTAGTAGAAGCGCGGTTTCTTGGGTGTCCTTGGATGAATCTTTCCTTGTTCAATCCATATTTTGGCCAACTGTCTCTTGAGCGTAGCGCCCGAGGACGGAAACATTATTTATAATCCTAATAAAATGAGTGCTTCGGGAATTCATTTAAATAAATTACATTTTGATAGAGTCAGTTAGTAATAATTAGATTCGTACAATTTCTCAACCGCGAAGCCAACAAATACGTCGCGTGACTCGAGGAATTTATCACGGGCGATAAATTTTTCATCGATCCAAAGCTATTTTACGTATGGCGTTGGATCGCGAAATTGCAAAATGTCCGCCGCCAAAATAATGCCAGAAAATCTTTAAGTCAGTAAACAAGCGCACGAGTTGGAGAGTCAAATAAATATCGCGAGTGATTTGTCTAAAGAAATTGAATTATGTTTCATTTGAGCCTCGAGAATGAGATTTGACACAGAGATAAATATTTAACAAAAAACGTAACCAACGGGAGTAACTGCTTAGGGCAGTTAAATTATACTTATTGATTATGTAGAATCTTAATATTTTCACAATATAATTATACAAAATTTACAATTTTCTTCATAAGATATTTCCTACTGCGCTCAACTATCCTGACNTCTTCAATTGTTTTATTTAAAAGAACCCTTCATGATTCGCTACCACAAAACATACACGTCAACTCAGGAGCTTCGGAGACATAAAAACATGAAAACATAAAATAAGTGCACGCCAGTTAAATCATTACCCGCGTTTTACAAGCACTTCAACACCTTGAATGCCGAATCAATAATTATGGATTCATCCACGGACATAATATAATTTGTATCGTTAGAGTCCGTTTCCTACTGGCCTACTCATCCTAATGATCACTTTCAAAGTTTAATAAGTTAAATCACAATTAAACACACTACATTATCTTTCATATAAGTTATCTTCTCAGTTATAGTTATAATACAACGTTAAATATATCTTTTACAAAAATAGTTTTACTGCCGGTAAAAGCACAGAAGGAACGTACCCCGTAAATACACGCAACCCGCAGCGCCATACTGTACCAATGGCTGCCTAAATCAAAGGAATCGTCTAAATCAGGGATGGTGATTGATTTTTCTTTATGAGTGCCATATTTGATGAAATGAATGACGTGAGTCGCAATGAGGTTCCAAATCATTGAGTGAGGCTCTGATGCTATCGATAATATTATGTAAATGATGCCCTTAAGACATTGTTATTGATGTCCAATCGTAATTGACGGAATTCGCATTTATTTACTTTGTAACTTCAATTTATAGGGTGAAAAATACAGAACAAGGCCAACACCAATAGTTTTGCGGACCCAAATATCACTCCTGTGTGCAATATTGGGCGCGCGTGCAATAGGTTCACAACCCCCGACCTAGATAAATAAAATAACAAAGAAGATTAGAAAAAATGCTTCAGAAATACCTATGGAATGGAAAATACGTTTAGCTTGACGAATACTGCATCCAGTCATGCTCAAGGCATAGAATAGATGCATTAAAATGGAACCATATGAGAGTTAATTGCAGGCAGATATTTATAATTCAAAAATGTTCACCAAAATATTGACAGCTCATGACAGTGCTTTGAAGGAGAAAACAGAAGTGATAATCGCGATTAATAACAAATAAATTGAGTTTATAACATTTTTAATAAAATTTGAAATGATTCAAGTAGGTTTGAGAATATAGAAAATCACGTTCATAAAAACGTTTTCATTTGCCGGAAACGAATACTCCAATTGTAGCATTTGAAATGAAATATTTTCACAATATAATTATTAAAAATTTACAATTTTCTTCATAAGATATTTCCTACTGCGCTCAACTATCCTGACTACGTATCCCATTAAGAGTAAAAAGAGCAGGATTAATTCAAACATTGAAAGTCAGAAAAATTCAGGCTCTCGATTGAGGAAAATAAGGAATGAAAATTCACTAACACGCACACGAATAAAAAGGGAACAAGATAATGAGCACTGCTCAAAGTTATGAAATAAAAGAAAGTTTATGCTTTTGAATAACCTCTAAGAAGAACTGAAGAGCGGAACAATTGGAATGGCTCACTGAATATACCAATTTTCATGTTAAATTTTAGTTAAAAAATAAATCGTAGTATCGAACACAGAACACTCGACTTTGCTTCGAAAAAGATACGGATATCTTTTCGGTGACCTCGGCTTTGAATAAACACCTTTAGAGCCGTTCCATTTCTCTAGAATTATAGTGCGTTCTTGCTACTTTCTGTATCTGTGTGTATGTAAAGTACTTTCCATTTCAAAATTTCGACTATCATCCATTCATTTCAAAACCAAGTTTAATTCTAACTAACATAATAATGGAATTAAATAAAAACAAGAAATGAGGGTTTAGGTTTGGGGGCAAAATAATTTTTAAATAATTAAATTAAACACACAATAAAAATAGATATAAAAGTTGTAATTATAAAAGAAAATGATACATTACTGGTTAAAATAACTATGCTTAAGTTTCACAGAAATTATTTATTGGTGACCAGTTTCGACTACTAACATTTGTCATATTTGTGGCCTGACGATAGCTATTATTAGCTGAAACCGGTCGCCAATAAACAATCTCTGTGAAACGTTAGCATCGTTATTTTAACCATTAATACTACGGAGTTTCACAATGCCAGGGGCTCTTCCATTGAATTTAGAAAATGATACATATAACTCGTTAAGAATAAAAGCCAATTCGAACTATATGTTACGCTATTCAACAGCGCCATTTTGAAAACTTCTCTTAGCCTATAATACGAAAGGAAAGGATGAAAGAGGTAAAGATCGATTTGGGAAGCGATGAAAGAGATGATATAGGATATAATTGGAAATTGACAGAATATCAGAAAAAGATTTTAAATTATCTTTCATCCTTGCAATAATCATCATTTATCATGACAAGGTTTTAATTTTTAATTTCGAATAATTATTAATCAAAAAAGAAAGGACGAGAAAACATGAGTTTTTAGTGTTGAAATCAAATTTTGGTTGAACTTGGTGAACTTCAGCATAATAGTAGATAAAGAACGTAATAAAAAAGAAAATAAATGAATCTGCCAATATACGAAGAGATATAGACGAATCACATATCAAAAGCATCCATGGGTACCGCTTAAAAAATTTAATTTACGTTTTTAAAATAATAATAGTTTTTAATTTATTTTACAGGTAATTTTTTATCACATACCGTGTTTTTATAATACATTAATTAATGTTATACCCGAAAATAATTATACTGAAATAGTTGTGGATAGAATGAATTGTTTCATAATTGAAAAATCAACTTCTTTCAAATCGCAGATAAAAAATTAATTCTGAGGGAGAAATCATTCGCTTGAAATGAGCCGAGTTTTCCGTAGACTCAAATCAAATGAAACTGTACCGCTACCGTTCTACTCTTCGTAAACTACAGCTCTTTGTAATAACTGTTCCTATAGGTTAGGGTTGAATGCTTTTAATATTAAGGAAAAATGGACATGAAAAAAATCTGACAGGACCAGGACTCGAACCTGTAATCTTCCACTTTCCGGGCGGATACTTTATTCAATTAAGCTATTTATCCAGCAAATTCACCTACACCATATTGGGAGACATGGTCGGCAAGGACAAAGTGGTATCGTCTGACTTTGCGGCCTCGGCCAGCGTCATCGTTGAGCGATGCTGCGTAATAATTTGGTTAATTTAATTTCACTACTGTTATCTATTTTCTAGATTTACCTAAAAATTCCAGTGGTAATAGTTATGATTCCGTAATAAAAATAAAAATATTAATTATATTTAAAAGAAGTTCGAATATTTCTTAATACATGCGTTCCACTCACCTCGTGCCCGGACAGTGTGTACATCTGTTTGGCCCCAGACATTTTGAGAACTTGTCCCAGGTCTTCGAGTACTTCTTCAAACGGCTGAGTCGTCCTCAAGTTGAGCAGAACGCGACACTGAGAATAATAGAAAATGTTTTTCAAGATTAGACAGTAATCACAAGCAATCATAACCAATTTTTGCCGCATATATTTTCATAAGAGGTAAATTCATGTTGGGATATTTTTACTAATGATTGTTTTATTTATATAATTAACTAGATGAAGTGTCCGTTGATTCCCAACGGGGAAAATAGAGATAAAATTAAAAATAGCAGTCCAATTTTTACAAAAGATAAACCAACATTTCTCATCAGGCCTCAATTCCCAATGTATTCTTATACGAAAAGATATATTGAATCGGATTCAACTATGGAATTAGGTGTCAGGGGGCGGTTTGTTTACAACCTCAAAAATTTAGTTTCGTTTATTTGATCAAAATCCTCGCAATTGCAAAGCAATGTTCCACATCCAAAATAAGAATTTTCATTCAACTTCCCTTCTTTTGGTGCTTGCCTCGATTTCATAGGCTGTTCTTCCTGATTTAATTTGATGATGATTTAAAGTTAATCAGATGATTAAAAAGTAGCCTATTATAGCCTGGCAAGGCCCGTCCGCGGAAGATATTTAACAATCTTCAAAGTTTGAAAGTTGTGTTATGGATGTCGAGTTTTAGGCGAACACACTCACACGCACACATTTCCACTTTATATACAGAATATAATTATCATCGACGGAGATTCTTTCAAGAAATATATGGAAGATTTCGAACGAGAGTAGGAAATTGTTACATTACTGAAAACAGAGTCTCTTTAACGCCAGTTACTTCCAGATCGTATGAGTAGTCAGATATTTGGAACATTTCTCAGAAGAGGTCCTCACAATTCTTCTGTTAAATGAGCGTCTGAGAAGCAACACTTCCAGCGCTTTTACAAAGGCCAAAACGATTATGCCCTTTATTTACAGAAAAATTCAAAATATAGTCTAGTCATCATTAATGCCTCTTTGATTCAGAGAGTTTTAATTGCTGTATTGGGAGCAAAGGGTTCATTTTCATGTTTAACCTATGAAAGTGACCCAAAAATTCGGTATTTATATTCTTTCTAAGCTATTGGGACGCTTCTACTATGTAGTCTACGCACCAAAAGTAGCCTTATTTCCACTCAAAGACAAGAAGAAAATAATACTATGAGGATCTTTGTCCCTATCGCATCACTTACGATGCACATTTTGTTTGCTCGAAATTCATTATTTTCTGCAATGAATAATTTAGTTGGCTACTAAATTCGACTGTTTTAATTCCTTGCGTATGATTAACTTATTTCCCACCTCTTCTGAAGATGGTTATATTTCTTAGCTTTCCACATATTTTTTCGGGGCTAATTCATTATCTTTCATTTTTCATTGGCTCTCTATTTTATATCAAACAAATGAAGCAATCGAAGCATCAATAGGAAATTGTCGAGACTTCCAAAATTCAAATTTCTTTCGAGTATGTCATACTATCGAATTATCAATTGCCTCACTGAAGCATAGATATTACCATATCATTAAGTACATGTATTATATGCCGTGCATATTTATTCATCAAAAATGTTTCCTCGTAAAGTTCTCTTGAACACTTAACGCTTTACGTTTGATTCTCCAAAAATTTCGTAAATTAGAAAAATCAGAACTGAATTAATGCATTTTTAATGGCATCCCTTTATATTGTCGTAAAATATTGCATTTATTTTCAAACTTAAATGTGTTGCCTCGAATCCTGTCCTTATGGGAAATTTCAATAGGCTCCTCCGCACACAGACATAAAACTTTTCTTAATCTTACAAACTGACACATGTTAACTTATAAGATAAGAACGGATAATAATGGCAACATCAAAAATGTTTTAGTTGTATGCTTACGGTTCAGTCCCCTAATGAAATTCAACTCTACTTTTATGATGGAGGCGATGAAGAAAAGTCACGATGAAATATCAAAATTCATACCGTAACAACACTTTTAGTTAGATTTACTAATACTTCAAAATTATTGAATTATGTTTAACTGAAGAATGTAGTTTGTGGTTTACTCAACTCAACATATACTGCGAAGTTAAAGATGAAGTAAATATTTCCGGTAGTTAGTTTTATTCTGACGAGAGGTCATACTAATATTAATTATCCATTACATCATAATGAATAAGTATAAAATATGAACATCAGTGTCATGTTTATTTTTCTTCAATCTCGATATTCATTGCACAACAGATCTTTTGTTCTAACTTTAGATCTCTTCCGTGCCTTTTGGCATTAGCTCCGTCGAATAATCCAATAAAATCAGAAAAATGGTATTTTAAAAAGGACCAAAACTATAAATATTCTTTCTTTATCAATCCGAATATATGGGACTATAGAGCTCTGAAAATAGTGACCTCCACACTGTGTTGCATTGTCCTGTCGTGCCATGAGACGTATTAACGTAATAGCCGTATAAACAAAATTTTCATGGAAGATAAGGTTAGAAGAAAATCACATGGCCTTGCTTTCGAAGTCAGGAACTTCTCTTGGAATAGAAAATACGACAATTTTTTTTTCGAAATATTTATTTTTTCATTATATTCCGTACAGAAGTAATTTTATTTAATTTCGTGTAAGCATACGAATAAAATGATAGGGTATGGTTATAAATCAAAAATTTTAATTTATAAAATTGCTTTTAATATTAAGGAAAAATGGACATGAAAAAAATCTGACAGGACCAGGACTCGAACCTGTAATCTTCCACTTTCCGGGCGGATACTTTATTCAATTAAGCTATTTATCCAGCAAATTCACCTACACCATATTGGGAGACATGGTCGGCAAGGACAAAGTGGTATCGTCTGACTTTGCGGCCTCGGCCAGCGTCATCGTTGAGCGATGCTGCGTAATAATTTGGTTAATTTAATTTCACTACTGTTATCTATTTTCTAGATTTACCTAAAAATTCCAGTGGTAATAGTTATGATTCCGTAATAAAAATAAAAATATTAATTATATTTAAAAGAAGTTCGAATATTTCTTAATACATGCGTTCCACTCACCTCGTGCCCGGACAGTGTGTACATCTGTTTGGCCCCAGACATTTTGAGAACTTGTCCCAGGTCTTCGAGTACTTCTTCAAACGGCTGAGTCGTCCTCAAGTTGAGCAGAACGCGACACTGAGAATAATAGAAAATGTTTTTCAAGATTAGACAGTAATCACAAGCAATCATAACCAATTTTTGCCGCATATATTTTCATAAGAGGTAAATTCATGTTGGGATATTTTTACTAATGATTGTTTTATTTATATAATTAACTAGATGAAGTGTCCGTTGATTCCCAACGGGGAAAATAGAGATAAAATTAAAAATAGCAGTCCAATTTTTACAAAAGATAAACCAACATTTCTCATCAGGCCTCAATTCCCAATGTATTCTTATACGAAAAGATATATTGAATCGGATTCAACTATGGAATTAGGTGTCAGGGGGCGGTTTGTTTACAACCTCAAAAATTTAGTTTCGTTTATTTGATCAAAATCCTCGCAATTGCAAAGCAATGTTCCACATCCAAAATAAGAATTTTCATTCAACTTCCCTTCTTTTGGTGCTTGCCTCGATTTCATAGGCTGTTCTTCCTGATTTAATTTGATGATGATTTAAAGTTAATCAGATGATTAAAAAGTAGCCTATTATAGCCTGGCAAGGCCCGTCCGCGGAAGATATTTAACAATCTTCAAAGTTTGAAAGTTGTGTTATGGATGTCGAGTTTTAGGCGAACATACTCACACGCACACATTTCCACTTTATATACAGAATATAATTATCATCGACGGAGATTCTTTCAAGAAATATATGGAAGATTTCGAACGAGAGTAGGAAATTGTTACATTACTGAAAACAGAGTCTCTTTAACGCCAGTTACTTCCAGATCGTATGAGTAGTCAGATATTTGGAACATTTCTCAGAAGAGGTCCTCACAATTCTTCTGTTAAATGAGCGTCTGAGAAGCAACACTTCCAGCGCTTTTACAAAGGCCAAAACGATTATGCCCTTTATTTACAGAAAAATTCAAAATATAGTCTAGTCATCATTAATGCCTCTTTGATTCAGAGAGTTTTAATTGCTGTATTGGGAGCAAAGGGTTCATTTTCATGTTTAACCTATGAAAGTGACCCAAAAATTCGGTATTTATATTCTTTCTAAGCTATTGGGACGCTTCTACTATGTAGTCTACGCACCAAAAGTAGCCTTATTTCCACTCAAAGACAAGAAGAAAATAATACTATGAGGATCTTTGTCCCTATCGCATCACTTACGATGCACATTTTGTTTGCTCGAAATTCATTATTTTCTGCAATGAATAATTTAGTTGGCTACTAAATTCGACTGTTTTAATTCCTTGCGTATGATTAACTTATTTCCCACCTCTTCTGAAGATGGTTATATTTCTTAGCTTTCCACATATTTTTTCGGGGCTAATTCATTATCTTTCATTTTTCATTGGCTCTCTATTTTATATCAAACAAATGAAGCAATCGAAGCATCAATAGGAAATTGTCGAGACTTCCAAAATTCAAATTTCTTTCGAGTATGTNTGTCCTAAAGTAAACATTAGTTAAGGTCCATTTAAGTGAAGATTATAATACCGGGACTTAGCATGCAAATGAGTATTGCTTCTGGAAATCGTCTCCCGTTTCAATAATTTTTATTACAAATCGTTGAGCGTAAAATATAAAATTTTAAGGGCTTACTGCATCGAAAATAATATTTAGGACATAATTAATGAATGAATATGCTTGCATTAATGTAAAGTATTGTACGAATCTTCTGCTGCAATTATATTTCAACGACAACAACAAATAAAATGTCAAATCAAGCAAGATTATTCTAGTGGCCATACTTATAATCGTATTGTAATAAAAACTTTATACCATGCAGCTCCAGGTCATTCGCTCTTTACTAAGATATATATCATTAGTTTGCTTCTAGGACAGTGTCCTTCATTTCCTTTCGTTACGAACCCAAGAACTCTCAAACATCGCGTGTCTTAAAACACCTCCACTTTAACCACAGATGACAATTTATATGCAGATATTTCAAATTAAAATTTCCAATAATTTTTCCGCCATGTTGTATTTTTATCATGCCCCTGCAATGCGCGGTATTGGCGTCATTCTTTTACTTTACAACTTTGCCAATAATGGAATATTCCAAGGTATGAAAGATTTTTTAGTTAAAAGAAGGGATTTCAAGATTTCGATTGAAGGAATTGTCCTCGCTATGGCGGCAATCAGTAAATTACGCTGAAGCTTATTCTTGATGAACAGAGGATAATTTTGTCTACCTTCCCAATCTTTTATGGTAATTATAAACATGTTGTCGGCGTAGACGGAGGACTTTCTAAAGTAGAAATGTTTCGATGACTTATCATTGATCTGGTCCTTGGCCGAATTCTCAAACACGTCTCGCTTATCAGGGATGAAAAATACAGCAGATTGTGCTTACTTGGGTAGAAATCGTGCTTCGATGGCTTTATCTGGAGAGGAGCGAACTTCTCAAGGTGAGTATTCGATCAATATTTCAAAACTTAAGCACTTTGTGAGAGCTTTGTATATATTTTTATGCAAGGGTAGAAGTTGCTTGTATTCTGAAAGCATTCGATTCAAATAATTCGATGGTGACTGTGCAGATAGACAATTCTTATGGTTAAGTTTTGCTGTTCATAGTTTTCCAAGCGTTTCTTCAGGAAGAATAATTAGGGAGGTCATTTGCCGAAGTCAGAATAATTTGGAAATGGTCAAACAATTTAACTTAGCTAAATAACCTGTACTTACGAGAACAAAAGAAGTAGGAAATGTATTCTTTCGAAAAGTGCTTACAAACAAAATCTTTCATCCGCTTCTAAGAATGCGCAATGATTCATCGAATATAATACCTGAACATTTTCAGTACATGACCCTGTATTAAACCTTCGTATTTACCTATAAATAATGCCATACAAAGAAATATTAACTATAAGGAAAAGTAACTTTTTGCATACCGAGTAAAACTTCTGCACAAAATTCAATGAATTGTTAGGATAGGATGCTATAGATTACAGAGGGTAGTAATACTTTTCAAAGTTCCCCTCTCGCAATATGAGAAAGATTGTGCAATAAAATATAAACAATTATATCAAAATGGTTTTGAGTTGAGTTGACTATTTTCCTCTAAATATGTAATTGAATATATGAATCCTACTTCCACTGAAATATCTCGGCTGAAAATGTAGAATAAGAGTAAAAGGTTTACCTTTGAGTCAGCTGACATTTACAAAATCCTTATTTGAATACATATGTATTCATTACTTGGTTTACTTCATAAGATACACTATATTTATCAAAATTCTTACTATCATTCGGGAGACTTTGTGGAGAAATGTTCTGCCGGGATAGCTCAACGGACAGAGCACCCGACCGGCAATTTTTATTATCACTCAAAAAGTGTAAAAATTCCACTACCACTCATCTTAAAACCATACTCCGTCTCCATTTCCTTCCTAAATTCCACTGTTTTACCTGTCCTATCTGATTCAAATAACTCCAAAGCACAAATAGGAATTGGCGACGCAAAAGGATGCCAAGAATCTGTGATTAAGTTCATTTATACCACATTTCTCATCAAATATCCCCATGTGATGTAAGTTTGAAAATATTTATCCCATAAATAACAACCAGCAGCCTGAAGAAAAACTGGAATTAGTTAATTATATCCATGAAAAAGCCGCGATGGCGTCTGAAAGCATTTCTCGAGACCCAAGTAATCGATCCGTCGGAAGAAGCACAGAAGTGAAAATTTCCATCTCGTAATTCTGTTAAATTTGATTAGCTGCCGTAGAGTAAGCTTTTTTTGAAATTTCAGCGTTCCATTTTAAATCTAACTCAAAGCAAGAATGAACTTTTGGAAAAGTCCGTCTCAGTCTTCTTTCTTCCAAACAGGAAATGTCTGTGCTTGCAAATGAATGCTTCTGCGGAGTGCATCGCATATTCCAAGCTCTTAGTTCTGCTTTATTTTACTGCAAGTATTAGTCATAAAATAATGTTTTGACGCGAGTAATTTTCCACTTTCTATGCTAAGAAGGCGACTATATTGGAGCTATCTGAATTATTGCATTCTTATGCTTTCATACAAAATTTATAATCGGTGAATATGAAATATGGTTTCATCTCTTTTCCCTAATCCATAGTATTCATTCCATTCCAAACTACTGAGTCATATTAGGTTTTCTTTGAGGAAAGTTAACTTTGCTCATATTTAAAAAAAATATTGCGTGGATAAAACGATTTCAATTCTCCTCTTTTCTCAGAATGGAAGGAATCTTGTAAAACCCAACTGTCACACGTTTAAATGAAAGATATCAATCTCTCTTCTGCTTTGTGAGAAGAGTCGTGATGAAACCCCATTCGATATCAATATTAAAGCCCAGCTGTTGATCCCTCCATCGCGTTTCTTCGAGAGCCGGACCCACACGTCACATATTCATTATGCTCGCGTCTCCTTTACAGCGGCGACCTGAATCCCTGTCAATTGGCACAGATCCTTATCACGAAAGAGAAAAATATATTTTATACTTAAAATATCATCAACGTCGTCCACGTAAGAATGCCGAAAGTCACGAGAAACCATAGCCAACGACGATGTTGTTTAAACAACACTTGGAGTGGAGGCATTGGAAAGGAGTTGGTTTATGCCAAGAAATAGAGAACATTTCGGAACACCATTGTGATTAAACTCACTTATGAGACATTTTAAGATAAACTTCTTAACTTTTTAAGGGGAATACCATCTAAATATGAAAAAAGCATTAACGCATGCATTTGTTTGAGCTTTCGCACAAGTAATTATTTGCTGATATAAACTCAGATTTGAGAGTTTTTGTGCTTATTTATTACCTCCTAATCTTCGTTAAAAAGGCAGAGAATTTCAATGACACAGCGCTTTTACTAGCCAGATACGTATATTCTATTCTTGGGAAGTACTGCCATGTAAAGTCGAACCTCTTAACCAATTCTATTGCTAATGAAATTATTAACTTTTTAGATTCAACAGACTTATCAGAAAATTGGTAATCCTTCGTTTCCGGTACTGAAAGTTAAAAGTATTTGATACACACAATAATGAAATGGTTTGATCATAGAAACCAAAAAGCAGCAAATATTGTTTCTATGTTTGCTTTTATTTGGTCGTGACCTTGATAGGTCAGTAATAATCTTATAAATGCGATGAGAATGAATAAAATATCCGAAGTGTAAGATAATCGAACAACTGTTTGAAGAAAAACTAAAAGGTGTGGCTAATTCCGAAAATTAATCACTCCTCAGTGTAACGTTAATCTGTGTTTAAAAAGTTCAACTTTAGTGAGTTTAATGTCAGTAGTTTAAAAAAATATTCATTATCATTATAGAAAATGAAAGGCATGCTATCAATAATGGGTGTATCCCATGACTTTGATATACTTCGCAAACGGAATATGCAACTAGGGCTGAAACATTCCTTTCTCCTATGGCTAAAAATTAAAAGGTCAAAAAGAAAAATGTGCAATTTATTCAAATTTGAAACAAAATGAGTCAAAGGAGACGCGGGTACATTCGCGGGACTGTTATCTTCAGCCTTTATTAAGAAACACGGTTATCTAATGATCTGGCCCACTTTCCAAAATGCTGCCCACGAACTACTTGTGATACAGCGGTGTTCCAAATTGCGGACTATAAAGACTTGTTGATGCAAACCTGAGGGACACGACTTCATTAAAAAGTTAAAATCATAATGGTCGTGCGAAACTAACATTGAGAATCATGCTGGATTCGTTAAAAGAAACATTAGTTTAGTTATATAAAAATTTCGATAATTTCGATCGTGGAAAGTTTTGAAGTAATCTGCTAACCATGATAACCAGTTAAGCATTAATTTCAATCGATATTTTATTGTATTTTGCCGAAGTCAGAATAATTTGGAAATGGTCAAACAATTTAACTTAGCTAAATAACCTGTACTTACATGAATATTAAGAACCTGCATTGTCAAATCGCCAGAGTAAATTGCCGTTTTTTCTTCATTATTTCAATTTCTCTTAAAAACTTAAAGAGTTTCCACGCGACAAGGCACAACACATAAAAGATTATTGCCATTCGCCAAAAAAGAAAATAGAATCGAACAGCTCCTAAGATCTACCCTTCAACATTAATTTAACGGAGTAAATATGCTATTGAATAACACCATTATTTAGAGAATTGATTAAAAATCCTTTAAAAACTTTCTGAAAGTCATTCAAAGTCGTATATACTCATTACAACTTACAAGGATATATACCCATTGGTTTATCTTTTTCTCTATATTTCATACAAAACCGTAAATCATTAACTCCCTTATGAATGACCACCCGGAATCCGTTTTGAACGAGTCAATTACAGCATAGCCTCGAAAGTACATTTTTATAAGGTGGTATTTTGATTACTACTTCATTACAATGAAAATTATAATATTTTCCTATTAAAACCTTTTAGCGCCATCGGCAGATTTCATTATTTATTCTTCGCCGAATCCTATTTTAGAAGAACCGCGTCAACTTATTTTTCGATTTATCGCAGCGTATTTTTATGCGCGTCTGAAAAGCCGAATCTCAGCTCGGAATCATTCGATTGATCGACTTGATGACGTATGACTTGTGATTTGGGATATTCTTGGATTTTGGACGTTTAACGTTACTCAGTCGAAATCAACCCTTCCCTTATACGTTCCGTGAATGAATCTTGTAAACTTCTTTTTAATTAGTGAACTAGTTCAATCTCATAATTTTCTCACTCGAGAGCATCGGTTTTACAAATTCATATTACTTTTTAATTATTCACTAATTAATCTTTTTGGGATTTAATTTGATGATGATTTAAAGTTAATCAGATGATTAAAAAGTAGCCTATTATAGCCTGGCAAGGCCCGTCCGCGNTCCAACTTGAAAAAAGTAAGAAAATTTTATTACTTAAAATCAACTGGCGATGCGATTAATGTCTTACATTTGAGGGTATGTCTTTTTGTTATAAGACTTTCGAAACTACAATTGAAAGGAAAAACAAACAAAACCTTCTTAGAATTAAAGGAAAGGTTGTTTTATCTTCGAAGGATATTTTTGCAGAACGAAGATTTCCCTGTATGCCGGGTGGTTGAAATCGCAGACATTCCGAGAACGGGAATTTAATAACAAAAATTTGCAAACCAAGCAACTCATGCGGTTATTTATCTAAAAGACAAAAAGCTTCTTCATTATTCAATAACCGATGATAAAATTTTTGCTTCGCAGTCACAACCACTACGATGTCCACCTTACGAGTAACTTAGAAGATTTTCATTTAGCGCATTAAATATTCTCCTTTTCTAGGATGTCCAGTCTTCCTCTTAGTCAATAAATCGAAACACTTAGGCCTGGTCTTATAAGGTAAACTTAAAATAGACTTGTTAATATTCACTTTAGGACTCGGTAATATCCAGCATTTTTAAAGTTAAAGTGAAAATTAAAGTTAATCGGTATAGTAATCCATTATACTTACATCTCCTACTTATCCTCTTATTTTGATTAACTATAATTTTTTTTATAACTTTAAAGTAACATTATAATACAATGTTCTAAAGTAAACATTAGTTAAGGTCCATTTAAGTGAAGATTATAATACCGGGACTTAGCATGCAAATGAGTATTGCTTCTGGAAATCGTCTCCCGTTTCAATAATTTTTATTACAAATCGTTGAGCGTAAAATATAAAATTTTAAGGGCTTACTGCATCGAAAATAATATTTAGGACATAATTAATGAATGAATATGCTTGCATTAATGTAAAGTATTGTACGAATCTTCTGCTGCAATTATATTTCAACGACAACAACAAATAAAATGTCAAATCAAGCAAGATTATTCTAGTGGCCATACTTATAATCGTATTGTAATAAAAATTTTATACGATGCAGCTCCAGGTCATTCGCTCTTTACTAAGATATATATCATTAGTTTGCTTCTAGGACAGTGTCCTTCATTTCCTTTCGTTACGAACCCAAGAACTCTCAAACATCGCGTGTCTTAAAACACCTCCACTTTAACCACAGATGACAATTTATATGCAGATATTTCAAATTAAAATTTCCAATAATTTTTCCGCCATGTTGTATTTTTATCATGCCCCTGCAATGCGCGGTATTGGCGTCATTCTTTTACTTTACAACTTTGCCAATAATGGAATATTCCAAGGTATGAAAGATTTTTTAGTTAAAAGAAGGGATTTCAAGATTTCGATTGAAGGAATTGTCCTCGCTATGGCGGCAATCAGTAAATTACGCTGAAGCTTATTCTTGATGAACAGAGGATAATTTTGTCTACCTTCCCAATCTTTTATGGTAATTATAAACATGTTGTCGGCGTAGACGGAGGACTTTCTAAAGTAGAAATGTTTCGATGACTTATCATTGATCTGGTCCTTGGCCGAATTCTCAAACACGTCTCGCTTATCAGGGATGAAAAATACAGCAGATTGTGCTTACTTGGGTAGAAATCGTGCTTCGATGGCTTTATCTGGAGAGGAGCGAACTTCTCAAGGTGAGTATTCGATCAATATTTCAAAACTTAAGCACTTTGTGAGAGCTTTGTATATATTTTTATGCAAGGGTAGAAGTTGCTTGTATTCTGAAAGCATTCGATTCAAATAATTCGATGGTGACTGTGCAGATAGACAATTCTTATGGTTAAGTTTTGCTGTTCATAGTTTTCCAAGCGTTTCTTCAGGAAGAATAATTAGGGAGGTCATTTGCCGAAGTCAGAATAATTTGGAAATGGTCAAACAATTTAACTTAG
>KZ308529.1:803129-879795 GCA_000376725.2 Ladona fulva | reverse complement strand
AATTGAAGAGTATGTGGAAAAAGTGGGGATTGTGCCGAGCGAACCCTGATGAGTCGCAATTTCTCCATGGAATTGCTTTCCTCTGTTATTTAAATTAGTTGATGTTTAATATCATAAAGTTTTACTGAAAATTAGTTCCTGTAGATGCAAAAAATCATCATATTTTTCTAATATGTACTCGTTTAGAACATTTATCCGTTTTCTGCATTTTTTCTCGTACTGGATGAGAAAATATTCGTCTTTCATTTAATTCTGCTTCAATTTTGAAAACTTTTTATGTTAATATAATGATATTGTGATGGAGTAATGTAACATTATTGTAATGTTTAATTCATTGTGTTATAGTATAGTATATAATTAACTAAGGTGTATGACCTGATCTGATATTGTAACTAAATCATTATCATGTTTAATTAATGTATATATGCTGCCACCAGACTCCTGTCTAACGGCGGCGGAAACCAGTAAATAAATAAACTAGCAAATAAACAAATAAATATAATTCGGTTCCCTCACAAAATCTGAGAGTTTTTTTCTTAATTTTTTTGCCTCAATCTTGTGCATGGCTCTAATATTATGTAAGCTATTGATGTATGAAGAATGTTGATTGATGGTATTAATTTCGGTCACTCTTTATTGAAAGCCATGATAATTGATATTCATAGTCCTATTGCTGCGGAGCTTCCTGATAGGCAAGATGGTAGTGCGTTTGCCTTCGGTGAAAGGGGTCTCAGGTTCGATCTCCGGTGGCGACCCAAGTGCGAAATAACCTTAGGTGTCGAGGCACCTTTAAAATACTACCTTTTGCTGTACGTACAAGGAAATGTTACTCTTAAACGTAGGATTTCGAACCAAAATGGTAGGCGAAAGCTACTAACTCACTCCTCACCTTAACTAGTAAGCCCTCTCCAGAGCTAATTGTAGCCAATGCTGGAGGAGATGATATTCAAACCGGTCTTTGTACTGAATACTTAGCATGATTCGCTACCCTAACGATTATAATCGAAGTTTCTATTAGTTTTAATGTTGCCGTATTATCGGGAGCTATTCCTAAATGGGCGATACTTTCATCGAAACCGTTGAACGAGATTTGAAAACGTCGTGCCCCTTCTTTTATTACCTCATAAAAAGAAGGGCGTGCAATCTTTGATGGAATCCAATATTCAGCGATATTGAATCGTGATGTAATGTCCCTTCGGCCGAGAACGGTTGACAAACGGTAATGATGGCGCGTATTAAAGTCCTAATCGTGCTCCGAAAATGATTTCGCTCCCCGTTACCAATCACGATTTTTGCGACACGCGGCATTTCATCGCCGCACTTCGTTACGTTAAATTTAGACCGAAGTCCTGAGAGTTGGGCGATGGATTGCAATCAGAGGGAGATGTGGCGGGAGTGGGGATTGTGCCGAGCGAACCCTGATGAGTCGCATTTGACAGAATTTCCCAAATCTCAATCGCGAAAACTCCGATGACGTTCCCTTTTTTGCATCTCCGAAAATTGGTGCGCGACTCTTTCCTGCTCGGGTAATTATTATGTACTCTGTAGCGATAAACACGGAAACGCTTTCCGCGGAATTGGTGCAGTCTCGGGGGAAATCGTGCCTGCAACGCGCCGCGGGAGGTAAATGAAAAGAACGCGTGCCCCACGTGACTCGTGGGGAGGCGTTTGTTTGATGATGCCACCCAGCCCCATTTCTCGGGATCCCCTTGTTTTTTCGTGTAGCGGCAAATATGAAAGCGAGGAAAAAAACCGCACCGACGCTGTTGATTTTCTGGGCTTATGAAATGTTTATTTCATCTCCGACAGTAATCATAGTATGAGAAAATGATATGAAGTTACAGACTGTAATTATATTAAAATGATTTATTTCTATTCCATTTAAATTGTGTGAGTTATTTACAATTTTTTGTCGAAATATCAAAACACCAACTAACGCTGTGAAGTTTGTAAATGTTCAAGTCTAAAACAAAGTATTGCTGTGATAAATGTCATAATTTCCTCGAGAACCACATTGTACTACTGAAGAAAGGAAAGAAAATTGTAATGAGTGTAAAAGATGATAAATAAAATGTTAAAAATTACATTGTGAAAATGGCAACGATATTTTGTCGCATAACTCCACTTTAGAAGAGGAAATACATGAAGAAAACCAGTGTCTGATAAAAATGAATCTTTGCTTAAATATTTAGCAAGGGTAATTTGATAAAAGGCCATAATCTTGTTATTAGTAAATTAATTTTTGAGAAGCAAAAATCTTCTGTTGAATACGAAAAAAATTACATAAATTAGCTGAAGAGCTAGGCTAAAAAATCAATAGTTGTGAGGAATGGAACTTTGAGAAATACGTTTACTCTAAACTATAAAACGTTTATTAACTCTATACGTAAGAAGGTCACCGCAGATATAAACTTAAAACGATATATAAATGTCCAATGAGAAACGGGCATAGGAAATTCTGATGATACCTGGGCTTGAACGCGGACCAACTGATTACAGGTTGGTTGCTCTATCCATTGACCCATCTGGCCAGATCATTCCGTAATACCATTCGGGAGACTTTCTTGGTAGAGTCAACCTTAAATTGGGAGACCCGGGTTCGAGTCCCGCTCCCGTCAGACTTTTATTATATCAATTCCTCCTAGGGGAAAATTCCCAGGTGCGCGCCTTTATTGTAAAGCCACGTTTAACTTTCATTGTGGATATATAAATGCTTTCAGCTGCTCATTTTATCTCGTCTTCTGCCAATAATTCAATTCCATCAGAGTTATTTTCCTCAATCTCCTTCCATTTAATTAAACGGAGGCCTTTCCCTAATGCTCCTTCCGACTATTTTTGCAGCAGACACAGCAATCTATTGTATGTACTCGGAGTGGGTCTGACATTTTTTCTTCGAATGACCTCTCTTCATATATTGCTTGAAGGACTTCATTAGCCACTCGGCCTGTCCATTTTATTCCCATCATTCTCTGGCCGCGCCATCGTCCTATTGCTTCCCAACTTCTTTTTTCCTGCTACTTTTATGGTCCGAGTCCCGCACATGAAGAAAAGTAAACTCCATACGTTGAATTTTATGAAGCGTTTCCTTATTTCCAGCTTTGTGCTGCTTCCCGTTAGCAGTTTTTTTCTCCAGTCTCTTCTCCTTCTGAATAGAGAGACTTCCCTATGGTCATTCTGCTATCTCTGTCTACTTCTATTAGCGACATTTTTTCTCCACAAGTAGTTGGGTTTGGCAGATGCGTACACAGGAAGTTTTACCAGGAGGTTGTTCTGAGTGGGCAGTGGACAAGAAATTATTCATAGAAATATGAAACAGTATATTATCGATAAAATAAATCAATAGAATATTCTTATTTTCTTAAGCTTCATGCTTTGACTTTCGTATCTCCCATAATTTAGCTGTTACCTTAATTTTAACGCTGTCATAATCATAGATTAGTATAATTTATGATCATGCCAACTGTTTCCTTCTCGTATCTTAGCGATCATAGACATTGCAAAATGTAACAGAGAATAACTGCAGCTTTCAACAAAATTCTCATTTATCTTTACCTAGAAAAACACGAAAATATAAACGTTTCAATATTCTCAATAACACACGCCACTGAAAATTCGCAGGATCTATATATGTAAATATGAATTATATTTTATGTCTATTTTTTGGTGCAGTTGTAGTAGAAAATTTTCCAATCTCTAGATTGTAGCCAATGTTGCATTTAATATTTATATTATTTAACCCTGATGAGTCGCAATTTCTCCATGGAATTGCTTTCCTCTGTTATTTAAATTAGTTGATGTTTAATATCATAAAGTTTTACTGAAAATTAGTTCCTGTAGATGCAAAAAATCATCATATTTTTCTAATATGTACTCGTTTAGAACATTTATCCGTTTTCTGCATTTTTTCTCGTACTGGATGAGAAAATATTCGTCTTTCATTTAATTCTGCTTCAATTTTGAAAACTTTTTATGTTAATATAATGATATTGTGATGGAGTAATGTAACATTATTGTAATGTTTAATTCATTGTGTTATAGTATAGTATATAATTAACTAAGGTGTATGACCTGATCTGATATTGTAACTAAATCATTATCATGTTTAATTAATGTATATATGCTGCCACCAGACTCCTGTCTAACGGCGGCGGAAACCAGTAAATAAATAAACTAGCAAATAAACAAATAAATATAATTCGGTTCCCTCACAAAATCTGAGAGTTTTTTTCTTAATTTTTTTGCCTCAATCTTGTGCATGGCTCTAATATTATGTAAGCTATTGATGTATGAAGAATGTTGATTGATGGTATTAATTTCGGTCACTCTTTATTGAAAGCCATGATAATTGATATTCATAGTCCTATTGCTGCGGAGCTTCCTGATAGGCAAGATGGTAGTGCGTTTGCCTTCGGTGAAAGGGGTCTCAGGTTCGATCTCCGGTGGCGACCCAAGTGCGAAATAACCTTAGGTGTCGAGGCACCTTTAAAATACTACCTTTTGCTGTACGTACAAGGAAATGTTACTCTTAAACGTAGGATTTCGAACCAAAATGGTAGGCGAAAGCTACTAACTCACTCCTCACCTTAACTAGTAAGCCCTCTCCAGAGCTAATTGTAGCCAATGCTGGAGGAGATGATATTCAAACCGGTCTTTGTACTGAATACTTAGCATGATTCGCTACCCTAACGATTATAATCGAAGTTTCTATTAGTTTTAATGTTGCCGTATTATCGGGAGCTATTCCTAAATGGGCGATACTTTCATCGAAACCGTTGAACGAGATTTGAAAACGTCGTGCCCCTTCTTTTATTACCTCATAAAAAGAAGGGCGTGCAATCTTTGATGGAATCCAATATTCAGCGATATTGAATCGTGATGTAATGTCCCTTCGGCCGAGAACGGTTGACAAACGGTAATGATGGCGCGTATTAAAGTCCTAATCGTGCTCCGAAAATGATTTCGCTCCCCGTTACCAATCACGATTTTTGCGACACGCGGCATTTCATCGCCGCACTTCGTTACGTTAAATTTAGACCGAAGTCCTGAGAGTTGGGCGATGGATTGCAATCAGAGGGAGATGTGGCGGGAGTGGGGATTGTGCCGAGCGAACCCTGATGAGTCGCATTTGACAGAATTTCCCAAATCTCAATCGCGAAAACTCCGATGACGTTCCCTTTTTTGCATCTCCGAAAATTGGTGCGCGACTCTTTCCTGCTCGGGTAATTATTATGTACTCTGTAGCGATAAACACGGAAACGCTTTCCGCGGAATTGGTGCAGTCTCGGGGGAAATCGTGCCTGCAACGCGCCGCGGGAGGTAAATGAAAAGAACGCGTGCCCCACGTGACTCGTGGGGAGGCGTTTGTTTGATGATGCCACCCAGCCCCATTTCTCGGGATCCCCTTGTTTTTTCGTGTAGCGGCAAATATGAAAGCGAGGAAAAAAACCGCACCGACGCTGTTGATTTTCTGGGCTTATGAAATGTTTATTTCATCTCCGACAGTAATCTCTCGTGATCTCCTGGAATCGGGATGTCACAACGAAAGTGGAGGAACTGACTCTAAGGCTAGACGGATGGAAAATAATAAATACATAACGATGAAATGGAGTCTACGAAGTTTCCTCTTCCATTGAAACCGTCGACATTTTCCTCATTACCAAATTGAAACAAATGAAACTGCTTCAAGCAGAGATAGAGCAGGGAAAATCTAGAAGTTTGTGGATGCAAGAAAGTGAACCTCAGGAAAGAAGTACCAACAAAAAGAAAACAGTAGCTAACAAAGATAGAGCACACCAAAGAGAACGACTTAACTACTTGGAGGTACGGGAGGATTTTAGAGAGGTTTCCCTCCTGCCTTTGGGCAAATGCCGCGCTATGATCAAAATTAATAAGTAATCGTACTCCCTTCCAAAGTTTCCTCCAAGCCATAAGGCCAAATTGCAACGAATAAGCAAATAAATAAATGATAAATGAGCTTGGGTTTACGGACTCACTATTCCACGGTAGAAAGTACGTGTTGACGTCGTTCGAATGCTTTCTCGTTTATTCAACCCGTGTGCATTTTAAGTAAGCATATATCGTCATAGACATCAGAGTTTCTTGAAAAGCTTAAGGAACCACAAGATTCGACTTCGATTTAACGTTAAAAAATCTTATGTAAAAACGTAAGGAACAAAATTTCCGCAATATAAGATGCTTTCTCAAGTTAATCGGATTCTCGTTTCAACTGCGAATCATTTTAATCTATACGTAAGGTGTAATAAAAACAGATGTACGCTTTGAAATGGATAGTCCTAAAGCTCACCAACCACTCCTCCGTTATCTTCCTTCCTTCTAAACCATAAAAGCAGAAACTAGTCATTCTAAATTGGCTAGTTAATCTCTAGTAAATACTGGTATCTAAAGCCGTGAGAGGAAATTCCATCACAGTTCACTGCAATCATGACAATAGCACAAGTACGCACTGGAATACTAGTGAATAATTTCTGCTTTCTGCGGAATAAAATTCAAAGATACTCGTAATGTCATAGTCAACGAAACCTCATTAAAATAAGTGATATTTTCTTATTTAAAAATCTATGACTGTGAATAAAAATAATTATTGACTCGTAGTTATCATTAGACCAATGATATTTACGTTTTCTAAAGAGAGGAAAGAGTCCCTATTTTTTTTATACAATCTATCAAAGATATTTCTGTATATTTAACAAGTAGTGAACATTTTAAATGTATTAGTCCAGGGTTATTTATGGTGTAAAAGTTGAGACTTCTTATACTAAATGTACTGCAAGATTTTAGCGAAATATAATATCCGGAGACGTGGTTTCTTAAGAATTTAGTAAGTCAGAAGTTTCTCCGAGACGTAAAAGCGAAAGTTTTGGAGAGTAACTTCAGAGAGGCTTTCTTCTCATTATTTGAGCCTAATCACATGTCAAGAACAACAAACATCTTTTACGTAAAATTCAAAGGGAAAGTTTCTGCGATATTTCTCAGCTTTCTGAGAAGTATGCAGTGCCGTACAGAACCATAGGATTTCATGTATTTCGCGTTGGAAGGACGTGAGGTGCGTTTGTTAGTGAACTTAATGATGTTGGTGAAACGAAAACGTGCTTACAGTGACTCGATTTAATGTCAATATTTGGATCGCGAGAACGAATGAATACACTGGTCAACTTTTGAACAACTAATTGCTTGAGAGTTTATTGATAAACTTCTGACGGAGGAGCTGAACTTGGATAATCTATTTAAGTGAATATTTATCGATTTGATGAGAAAACCAAATTCGATGTTTTCGAAATGTTATCGACACTTAAACTGTTGTCACTTTTTGTTTTTGATTTTGAAAATTTCTGAAGTAAACCAAATGAAGAAAGTGGCAATTAGATAAATTTAGAATTTACGAAAGTGATCATTAAAAAAATCATTATAGCAATGAATGTCATTAAATCATTACTACTTACTACAACACAATACTGTAGACACATTTGTGACGAAATATAGCTGGATTAATTTAATTTGTTTATAATTCAGAAATTAACAGCTAATGTAATGAGAAGAGGGTGTAGCATATTGTAAACATGACCATTAATATTTACCAAATTTTACGTCACTCTTTGTAGCCTAAGGTCGAAAGAATTTCGTTTTAGAGCAATAAACTAATTGCCAAATATCTTATTCTCAGCTCTTAAAATGCATAAGGAATACCAAAAAACTCTCAACTTAATGAAATAAAAGCTATTCAATTAAATGCAGCAGTAGTATTGTTAACATTTATTGTTACACCTTAAGGCGAAAACCTTTTCACTGCCTGTCTAGCGAGAAGCAAGAAGCATGACAAGATGAGTTAAATTATTAATTGAAGAGTTAATGTAAAACAAAAAAGGTGAACTAGTAAACGTTGTCTGTATAAACAATTATTCAGCAATTCACATCTAGCATCGTTTAGTTTACTTTTACGATAAAACGGTTCAAGTATTAATAGTTGTAATTATAAAAGTGCTTCGCCAGTGATGGTCATTTGACACGTGAGTGTCAACCGGGAATCGAACCCGAAACATCTTTCACAGAAGTAGAACGCGTTAATGATTAAAAGCAAAAACTATCGTATTAGCGAATGCTAACTCAAGCCATTTACGAACAATCAAAAATTACGACGGGGTGAAATTTCTGTTGATTTATTATCCAAGGTATATACATCTATTATCAGAAGCCATGAGGCACATCATTTCACTGGAAAAAATCGATGTTGATGATATTTTTAGCATACAATACGTTTATAATGTTTGATGTTGTAGACATACAGCCTTGAGCTGCATATAGAAACTGGTTCAAGAGAAAAAGGCTTAATTAAATTTAAGTGGCTCAAATGCAATACAAGATCAAAGGGTCACAGTGAGTTCCCAAGGCGAAAATTGCTGGCTAAGTCAGAAGCAATTAAATGAAAACCTTCTCTTTTGCTCTCCGAGACTGTCTTATTTCAATTACAGGAATTTAAAGAATCGGGAAATTAAATTCTAAATAAAATAAAGAGCTGAATTCCCTTGTTCATGTTATTAATAATGAAGAAAAATTTTTAACGCGAAACAACGAGGGCAGCTATTGGAAGCTGAAGCAGTAAAATAAAGGGAATTTAAACAATAGGTCGTATAGAAAACAAGGAATAAATAAGAGAATCAAAAAACGAAAGAGGACAACTTATATCCAAGAGGACTGGATCTCAATCACCCTTTTCATATAATAATAAGTACTTATTTCACTTAAACAAATGTTACTATATATGAAATATTAAAAAAAAGCTTACAAAACAGAAATTAGGCACCCCAGAATATAACCTTAATAGAAATTGCCAACACTTAATAATAAAAGAAGACGTGTTTTGGAAAGTAAATAAACAGTTTTATGGAATAGCTTAATTGAACCAAACGTAATTACATAATATGGCGAGAAACAAGGTATACAAGATTTATAATAAATGTAAAAAGTTTATGAATAATATATTTACTTTAAATATATCTCTATTTCCTTTTGATAAAAGGCATTCATTCAATTTACGAATATATTTCCACTTATTCAACTTGATTGCTTTCAACCCTTCTTTTCCCCGGGTCCTTTCAATTTAATTTCTTACCATCTGAAGAGCGCTTTCTCCACTTCGCCGATCCAATTCCTCAGTTTTAATACATTTATTAATAAACCGAATTCTTCATAAGTAAGTCTGCGGCTCTCGTCCGCTTCGAGTTTTCCTTAAATACTCCATCTGGCGGCGTTTCCTGAAATTTCGGATCGCAAAATTTTATTTCGATTCATTTCAATGAGAAGAAAGTGGGTCTCCTCGAAGATTTCCAACTCGTATCTTACCTCCGACTTTGTAAAGTTTTCGCTATATTTCTTTTTCCCGCCCCCGGCGGCGTTTGACCTCTTTCCAAAATTCCCCATCCGAAGTTCTTTATGCATTTCCGTCGCGTTCGCAGAGGAAATCCGCATATCTGAGAAGATGAAAATCCTTATGGATATCCTTCCGTTCCCACTTATATTCTGTATTTATTGCTGTTTGCCCATAAGCGCTCTCAGTGCGGCGGAAGTCTTGCAGCAGCGATAAAAATAGAGTTCAATATTTACCGCAGATGAAGTTTTAGGCACTCAACTTTGAGAAAAGGTGACGTCGAATTCCGTACGTAGCCATCCATTTACAAGTACGAATGATGGTTCGCAGTGAATATCTGATGGACCGAAGTTATGCTTTGTTCAGTACGAAAGATGGTTCGCAGTGAATATTTGAAGGACCGAAGTTATGCTTTATTCAAAATTACGTATAGTTTCGCTGCTTAGAGTCGTATTGTAATAATAACTAGTTGCTCTTGAAAGAAAAAAAAATTGAAACACGGTTGTTACTGAATTAGAGCAGTGTTTCCTAAACTTTTCCATGCTACAGCCTCATGCCCCCCTTGGATCCATACCACCACCCTCCAAACATGACAATTAATATCTGTATGGCCATAGATGAAGAAAAATAAAAGTGAAATTAAACACTGCAATGATAAAAATATCCACCAAATTACTGTATGACAATTTTTTGATGTTGTATTATATAAATCAAGTAAAAAACTATTCAGGAAGAAAGATGACAGGCAATTGCATTAAATTCTTTTTGGTCTAGCGCCCCCATAGATTAGATCTGCGCCCTTAGGGGGGCGGCATCATCCACTGTGGGAATCACTGAATTAAAGACTTAAAAAAATCCGCAAGCTATTTGTCGGCAGACGGACCTGGCGTTTGGAGGCAAACGGGAAGTTCAGGATTACCGATTTCTGGGAATTACCTAAGGCGCATTTCGGAAACGAAGCTTCCATTATCAAGGGTCCCACAATAGAAATATGCGCAAGCGTTCAACTCTCTAACTGCTCTTGCCATTAGTTATGACGGGAGGGTTTTTTTGCTGTTATCTGTATTAGATTTGTACATTTTAGATAGCGCCAGGAAGCCTATTGTCATCTTCAGCAGGAAGCAGTTCATTCCCAGGAGTCTCTAACGATCTTCCGTGGAATTACACGGGATTTTTCATTTTCCAAACGCAGGATTTTATTCTTTTATTCTTGAAACTACTCACAACAACATAGCTAAGCCGCAAGTTGCCTTTCGGTGTGCGGCAGGGGGTGTAAACACCAAGCGTTTGAGTTACTTCTTTAGCTTTTTGTTGTCGCGTATCTTTCGCGGAAAGAATGAATCCCTAAAAATACTTGTTCTTGCACCTATTTCCCTCATTTTACGCACATTGTCAGCCGAAGTAGCAGGGGGGTCGCATTATACCGATTACGCCTTCCGCAAATGTCTTTCTCTGAATTTATCAAGCAATCGATGCCTAGCTTCTAATCTCCTTTCTTTCAAGGATTCCCAACCTGCGTCTGAGACCATTTTCGTAACGCTTGCTTTTTTATCGCTTTATATATATATATATATTCCAAATGGGGCTGATGAAGGTCAAATAACATTTCTAACCTTTTCATCGCATCTACCGACAGTGAACTTTATGAAACAGAGCTTTTCAGTTGCTTAACCGCACATTTTCCGGTTACGTGCGCTCCATCTGTGTTATTTGTAAGAGCGATTCCTAGATATTCAACAGACTCGATTACATTTATATTCATTCCACTAATTTTGCACGGGTAATTCTGACGCAATTGCTTCCTTTCGAAGAAATTATCCACAGATCATTGAGTTAGATCAAGCTGTAGTCGCCATTTTTCGCATCACCTCTGAATATGAGCTAAATCGTTTGGTAGTGAAATCCGATATTCCTCAATTAATTGAAATGCGTACTTCGTATTTTCCACAAGTTTATTTTAAAAATCGACCGGTTTTCGAGGGGAGGGGTCATGACCCCTTCCCTCTCCTTTCCCTTCCAGCAAAACTGCATAGCAGTGTATAAATACTGTAATTTCAAGATATAGTGTACCTGAGGATGACCGTCATGGTCGAAACCGGTCGATTTTTAAAATAAACTTCTGGAAAATACGAAGTACGCATTTCAATTATTTTAGATGGCGTTACACAATATTAGGCCAGAACATCTGGAGTTTATCCGATATTCGTCGTTGGATAATTCTCTATATGTTACCTATTCGCAAACAAATGAAAATGTAGTTAATTTATAACTTTTTATCGATATACATATTTTCGGCACCATAATAGTATTGCGACATGCAGTTAAATGTATAGAAAGTAAATTATTTACGAACTATAGTATCATATTATTCCATTTTAATGTGTGTCAGATTTTTTGTGTTATCGTATGGTAAATGTTTCTCCTAAAGTCCTCTTTCTATTTTGCATTGGGCACTCCTGAATCAGTCATTCCATACTTACTTAGAGATTTTCTACGGTACTGGTAATTTAGTAATGATAATAGACGCCAATAAATACAATCAACGATTTCTTCAATCAATTTAATAATTTTTGGGAAGTTTCTCCTATTTCAAAGAAAAATCGCGGATGTATCGGAATAACAGAAGCACGGTGGATCCTATGGGAAATAACGATGCCCATATGAAGAAAAAATCTGTAACGTTTTTGAAATCCTTTTTTGCATACTTAATTGCTAGCTGTCGTTGTATATGCGGGCTTAAATTGCTTCGAACGCGAGAGAAAATGAATATAACAAGCGGAGTGGTAATTAAGTCATAAAAGAGACCGAAAATAAATATAAAACTGCTGCAATTGCAATGGAGAGGCGAGCTTCAATGTTTCCTTTCATTTGGGTTCCAATCCTCTCCCATGGGTAGCTATAAATGTAATCGACAATGAAATACTCAGATGATTATATTCCGCGGTAATCTTTCCTCGCAAAATTCTCCCGAACTAAATTAACGAAACTATTACATCGAAAATGCAGTATAAATGGTATAAAGTGAATTGAAAATGGCCATTGTAAATTATTGTGGCGTTAACGCAAGGAATAGAACAGAAGAAGTTTTTAAAGCGAAAATTCAACTGATTCCTGTCATATAGCCTAAGTTCCTTAAAATGTTTGTACAATGGTTTTAACTAAGCTAATAACAGATCACATTCAAAAGCTTATAATCTGGTCGACTGTGTGGTGCTATCGGCTGTAAACGTTTCGTTTGCTCCAGAGGGGTAACCTAGGGGGTGGTGTTGAGATTTTAACCCCTCCACGAGAACAGAGCAAATAATACACGAAGGCAGAGAGGATGGCCTCTCGAAATTATCTTATATAAACACCACTGTTCGCAGGGTATACTTGTTAAAACGAAATGCTTTTATTTTCATCAGAATTTGTGCAGAAGTATCCATTGTAGGCAATGGAGTGTTTACTCCATGGCTCTATCCCTCCCATTGGCTACGCCCCCGGGTAGCTCTCTTGGCTGACTACTTTAGTATGAAAAAAGTTACGGACTTAGGAAATGCAGATTTTCTTTCGAATCGGAAGAAGGAACTTAAATGAGAATCTTGACCGAATAAGGCTACCATAAAGTAAACAAAAATGTTTATTCTCAAGGAAGAATGGACATGATAAAAGTCTGATAGGACCGGGATTCGAAACCGGGTCACCCAATTTCCGGTTGGGGCTCTATCCATATAGATGGATGGCCAAAGTCTGTTTGAGGTCGATGCTGTGAACGATGCAGATGTCGGACTCACGCGCCCTTGCTTACAAAGTCTCCCGAAGGGCATGTCTATATGTTCTAGCCGGATAGCTCAGTGGATAGAGTAACCAACAGGAAATTGGGAGATCCGGGTTTGAGGGTCTTACGGAACCGTCCCTGTTTCCTCAAATTTTTTTTTCGTATGCGTTTCTCCTTGAAAATTTTCCTACGCGCAAGCTTTTGCACGTAAAGTCATCTTTAAACCTAATACAGAATCGTTTATGATCATTCGAACGGATTCAAAAATCTCATATTAAAATCTTTACCTTACAAGTGCTCACAAATAGCGAAGTGGGCAACGCATTAGACTTTGGTGAAAGCAGTTCCGGGTTGGATTCCCAATGAGGAGCTCAGGTGCAAAATGACTTTAGCTGTTGAAGTACTTGTAACAAAACTACTACTTTACCTTACACATGGCAAGATTGGAATATAGCTATGATTCCTGAAACTTATAAAGGCATCTTTGGGACAAGTTCCAAATTTACGTTCGTTTAAATCCGAACGTAATCCTAATCATTGCCACAGAAACGAAATTGAATCAATTATCGACGAATAAAATGTACATACAATGTACGAATGTTAGTAGAATTTTTGCATCGTAAATAATTGTTTGACTTTCTTCTCCAGAAAGACAACTTCTTTTCATTCTTTCTTAACTTCAATTTTAATCACTTGCAGGCTATTTATTTATAAAACTAATGTCGATAGTTTAAAAAAAAATTATATGCAAAGCTTAATCATAAATCAGATGTACGAAATAATGAATGATTATGGTACAAACAAGTATCCTGTATATCTCGTTTCGATTACAACATTTATGATTTGGATGCATGATGACGTTATGAATCTTTTTTAGAACAAAATCAGAGTTTTGGCCGATTAATAACTATGCTAACATTTAAACACAGCAAGAGGAAATCAATCTGAATTATGCTAAAATTCAAACAAAGCAAGAGGAAATCAATCTGAATTATGCTAAAATTTAAACACAGCAAGAGGAAATCAATCTGAATTATGCTAAAATTTAAACACAGCAAGAGGAAATCAATCTGAATTATGCTAAAATTTAAACACAGCAAGAGGAAATCAATCTGAATTATGCTAAAATTTAAACACAGCAAGAGGAAATCAATCTGAATTATGCTAAAATTTAAACACAGCAAGAGGAAATCAATCTGAATTATGCTAAAATTTAAACACAGCAAGAGGAAATCAATCTGAATTATGCTAAAATTTAAACACAGCAAGAGGAAATCAATCTGAATTATGCTAAAATTTAAACACAGCAAGAGGAAATCAATCTGAATTATGCTAAAATTTAAACACAGCAAGAGGAAATCAATCTGAATTATGCTAAAATTTAAACACAGCAAGAGGAAATCAATCTGAATTATGCTAAAATTTAAACACAGCAAGAGGAAATCAATCTGAATTATGCTAAAATTTAAACACAGCAAGAGGAAATCAATCTGAATTATGCTAAAATTTAAACACAGCAAGAGGAAATCAATCTGAATTATGCTAAAATTTAAACACAGCAAGAGGAAATCAATCTGAATTATGCTAAAATTTAAACACAGCAAGAGGAAATCAATCTGAATTATGCTAAAATTTAAACACAGCAAGAGGAAATCAATCTGAATTATGCTAAAATTTAAACACAGCAAGAGGAAATCAATCTGAATTATGCTAAAATTTAAACACAGCAAGAGGAAATCAATCTGAATTATGCTAAAATTTAAACACAGCAAGAGGAAATCAATCTGAATTATGCTAAAATTTAAACACAGCAAGAGGAAATCAATCTGAATGTTCGAATAAAACGTTCTGTAACAAAACGCGCTGGGAGGGGATCCGTCAAATATCGCGTATGAATTCCACGCATCAGAATGCGGAAATGGGATTGGATCGCGTCAATAATCTACAGCGAGTCAAACGGAAGCTGAGCTGTAGTATTACACACTGTAAATTTCAAGGATTAGTGTACTTAGGTCCGTTACATGATATTACTTGTGCGCTAATATTACTCCTGGTATGTTTATAAGCGTTGATAACCTTTGACGGAGAAGCACTTAAGCAAAGGCAATAGCTCTTCACAAACAGAACAAAATCTCCACACTTCTGTTTTCATTTGAAAATTAGAGAATTAAGTATGATGAAAATCCTGAAAATTTATGAACCTGAAACCGAAAATAATTGAGACCACCTTGAAAAAGAAGTGCATGAAAGAGATTTGAATGTGTACCTGTCAATATGTATTTCTTAATGTATTACTGTTATTGTTTGGCAAAATTATGGTAAAAATCGTATATATAATCTTGCGCCTCATCGGACTTCCGTTGGCGATATTTTAATCTTTTAAGTTCGAATCTAGCCAAAGTTATAAAACTGTGTATTGTAAAAAAAAATTGTATCGCAACTTTATAATTCATTTAGTATTTGTATGTTTCATGCCTCTCTTGGTACGGTACAGGTTAATCGGCGTATACCTTTTTTACTTTTATTTCAGTTGATGAGATTTTGGGGATGAGTTAGAAACTATTGTGGTGACGATTGATGTCAAATAATGGCCATAATTTAATTTACTCCGTAAAGAGTGCTATTAAAAGAGTTATTGGATCATTTTGCCGTAATTTATGCTGTATAATTTACAGAAAGAAAAATTTCGTGCTATTTCAAAGTTAAATTACAATTTTTTTTCTTTCTAAAATATTACGTGAAAATTTTCATTTTTTGGAGTAAATTCATTTCCCGTAATTTAGACTTTCGTTACGAGGATTTCCTATATTATTCGCAGTAGACCTGGATTGATCTCTCCCGCACCCTGCGCAGATATATAAAACCTTATTTTACGCCCGCAAATGAAAACTTTAAACACGGCCCGCCGCGCCGAGAGACCTAATGACTCGTTCAACAAAATTTCACGGAGCAGCTCCGGGGACGGCGTTCCATATCGAGCGGACATACATCGGGACGGGCGGATTGAATTTGATAGTCGGTCGCGCGGGAAACGAAAGCGCTTATTAAAACAGTCTCGGCCAAAAACCAATCCCATACTCCGCATGACGGCGTCGGGTGGATTCCTCGATATCCCTCTCCCATCGGATTATTGTCCGTAGGTACGAATCCCGCCCCGCGTGTTTTCCTTTCTCCTGTTTGCACGCTGCCTTTTCGGAGTGGGGGTGGAAAAAATCCCGTCAGACAGTAAGCGGGCATTTTTCATATTTTACGATTCAGCGCGGAATCTCTCCCGTCTCTTCCCAATCCTCCCGCCCTCCCGATCCATCTCCCTCTATAGCCAAACCCTCTTAACACCACTTGGTTTTACGGCGTTATTTTTATTTCATCCGAACGCGTGAGATACGGTTCCGGGAGAGGTTTTTTATTATTCGCTGCGCTAAAAATTTCCCTTTTTTATCGCGTCGCCCCCCTTCGCCCAAATTTATTTCCGTCGGCGTATTTTTCTCCGGGAAGATATAATGGGCCCGGGAAATAATTTCCGAATTTCCCGGGAATGATGGCGGGGATTTTTAAACGCCGTCTATTTCGGGATGTGTTTAGTTATGAAAGGGAAAGGAGCTCGGAGAAAGGAGACGTTCCTTTTGGGGGCACAAATCAATTTAATGGCGGAATAACTCTTTGCGGAGTTACTTGAGTACAAGCGGGCCGAAGGATATATGTGACGGGGGAGCGAAAGAATTTCCGTAGCAAATGACGAAAAGGGAGTTTTCCGGAAGAAAGAAGTGCTCATAATTCACGGAGTATCATTCTTCACTCCCGACTTGACGCGGAGTTTATTCAATTACTTAACCCGAATGGGATATTCTTATACCTGCCGCGCTGAGATATATTATTCGGATTGGATTGGCCGAAACGGGCTAAATGAAGTCGCTGAATAAATAACCGTTCCATCTCATCTCATATAAATCCCTCGGTAGCCAAGAATATTGCGTATTTAAGATTTCGCGCGAAAACGTCAAACACCGTAAGGATGCTTGAAATATCTTCAAACGCTAAGATTTCAGTTAAAATTTTAGACCCTATGAATTTTTCACTACAGTCATTTTGCTACCTAAGTTTTCGCAACTTAAGTTACGCTACCGACGATTTGGCTACGGAGAATTTTCACTACAAAAAAGTTCGCTACAAAAGTTTTTCGCTACATAAAATTTCGCTACAAAAAATGTTCGTTACAAAAGTTTTTCAATTTTATGTACGCTATTATTCCAGAAAAATTTTCCGACTTGCACTTTGAAAAACACGGCAACCCTAGTACAAAGTTTGTCTAAGCATATGTTACTAGGAGTCGAAACGCTAATCAGTGAAACAATTTTTTCGCGAAAACGCTTTGGAGCGAACAATTTGTAGCGAAAACTTTGGGAGCGAACCTTTATGTCGTGAAAATGTATAACTAATAATGTATGTGATAATGCGAATCTATCGTAGCAAAACTTGCGGATTCCAACATTTTAAACGTTGAGCCGTCATTAATTGTAGGAGTGTATATTTTATTTGGATGCCATCCAACCACGCGGTGAATTAATTTATCATCCCCTCTTCCACTCCTTTATTGATTAATTGGCGAAATCCTGATCTATAACTGCTTCACGGGAACGTGAAATCATGCTTCTTGATCCCTGAGAAATGCGTTTTTGAAATGGAATTTATGATAGCTTACATTAGAGGTTTGAAAGGTGCTTCAAAGAGCCGTAGTTTGTAAGCAAACCAAACTTTTAGAACTTCCAGTCGGCAAGGATTAGGGATCTCCTTGGCCGCGCTTTGCAAAATCTTATTTTCAATACGTATTTCGGCAATTAAAAATTTAAAAACTGGTTTCTAATGCGCCGCCACGGAGAACCCTAACGACCGCTAGTTGGGATTTCCTATCGGTTGGTTTGGTTGCATACACCTTTATGGAGTTTTTTTCAAAACCCTCAGATATAATACAGTCAATCTGAATTATGCTAAAATTTAAACACAGCAAGAGGAAATCAATCATATATATATATATTCCAAATGGGGCTGATGAAGGTCAAATAACATTTCTAACCTTTTCATCGCATCTACCGACAGTGAACTTTATGAAACAGAGCTTTTCAGTTGCTTAACCGCACATTTTCCGGTTACGTGCGCTCCATCTGTGTTATTTGTAAGAGCGATTCCTAGATATTCAACAGACTCGATTACATTTATATTCATTCCACTAATTTTGCACGGGTAATTCTGACGCAATTGCTTCCTTTCGAAGAAATTATCCACAGATCATTGAGTTAGATCAAGCTGTAGTCGCCATTTTTCGCATCACCTCTGAATATGAGCTAAATCGTTTGGTAGTGAAATCCGATATTCCTCAATTAATTGAAATGCGTACTTCGTATTTTCCACAAGTTTATTTTAAAAATCGACCGGTTTTCGAGGGGAGGGGTCATGACCCCTTCCCTCTCCTTTCCCTTCCAGCAAAACTGCATAGCAGTGTATAAATACTGTAATTTCAAGATATAGTGTACCTGAGGATGACCGTCATGGTCGAAACCGGTCGATTTTTAAAATAAACTTCTGGAAAATACGAAGTACGCATTTCAATTATTTTAGATGGCGTTACACAATATTAGGCCAGAACATCTGGAGTTTATCCGATATTCGTCGTTGGATAATTCTCTATATGTTACCTATTCGCAAACAAATGAAAATGTAGTTAATTTATAACTTTTTATCGATATACATATTTTCGGCACCATAATAGTATTGCGACCTGAAGTTAAAATGTATAGAAAATTGTAAATTATTTACGAATTATAGTACCATATTATTCCATTATAGTGTGTGTCAGATTTTTTGTGTTATCGTATGGTAAATGTTTCTCCTAAAGTCCTCTTTCTATTTTGCATTGGGCACTCCTGAATNCCCGATAGCCAAGTGGGCAACGCGTTCGACTTCAATGAAAGCGGTCCCGGGTTCGATTCCCGGTGGGGGCCCACGTGCGAAATGACCTAAGCTGTCGAAGCACTTTTAACAATACTACTACTAAAACGAATATTACTCAAAGTCTATTTAAGAATACATTTCCGTATTATTAGTGGAAGAGCTAATTGAGAATAAAACTTTGAATGATATATCCAAAATAAGTGGAGCAACTCCAGCTCATCTGGCCTAATTTTCAGAACTCAATCTAAAAAGTAAAAAAAGATACTTCAGAAAATATCTAATTCTAGGAAAGTGCGAAATACCAATTTGGTAAAATTACATTCTCCAGTCTTGTGGAAAATACGAAGTACCATGTTTTCCTTTTATAATGAACCAAGTACTTACGCAAGGTATTTGCGGTTTCAAAGACCAATTAAAAAGTATATAATGGAAAAGTTGATGAAGTTTGAGAACTTACCGTCCGAAATTCTCAAGACTGACGGGTTGGAGTGCTCATTAAGAAAATACACCGGGGAAATAGATGACTCAATATTCTCGTAGCTTGGGAATGCACATAATGTGATATATTTCTTTTCGACCGTCATAAGAGATTATTAGATTGTGCAATTGTTTAACTCACATCCCGCGTAACACGGCATTTCTCTCACCAAGAGAGAAATTTATTTTAGTATTTCCGAAGAAAATGTCCCCAGATCGGTTAGGTTATATCGTTTGGTTTCTAGGAAAGTAATGACCAATTTGAAGCTTCATTAGTCAACACTGGCATCGTATCAAAGATATATTTTGCATAAATATTAACCATTCGTTGAATTTTCACCGAGTATCGGAGTAGGCTGGAGGAAACGCTATCGCAAACTAGTCAAACAAACGAATTCCCAGAAGAGACTCTATTCCGGAATTGCATTGACGTACCGAGCGTTGGAGCTCGTTGGCTTAATCAGCACATGAAAAACTTTCCGAGCAATGTTATTGTTATGGCTTACCGAGAAACGGCTTGAGTGGATTAATCAGTTTAAAGTACTGCTACATACCTCCAAAGTTTTAGTTGGAACGTATTTTCATCGTGTTCGCCAATCCTCTACAACTGTAACTAGAGGAATAAAAAGGATCGTTTATTTAAAACTGAAATTTATTTCCGTAAACGATACAAATCCGAAAGCCATCACGAGCGCACTGGGCCGTGAATATTTCGTCGCGTATTAAAATAGAGCGTATTTTCGCTTTAATGGCTCGTTACTTTTAAATGGAACCCATCTGCACGTTGCGATGATTCTAGGAGTATTTTTTGACTAAATGTGTTTTTTCGAATATTTTCAAGAATCTGCAGTAAAATTTGTTGAATATGCTACGAATAAACTTATGAGATGAACGTTTTTGTGAATTATGCCTTTAGTGAACAGGGGTGGGTGTATTATGCATATGTCTGAACATTTACTCAATCCGGAAATAGGTTAGAACATCATCTCCCTCCTCATTAGCTACTATTATAGCCTTGGAGAAGAAAAGAAGCCATCCGGCCAAGATTACAGGCAAGGTATTTTGCCTCTGCTTTCCTAATTGAGTCAGAATAATTTGAGAGAAGAATTCTGCTATTTATGGTTTTTTTTGCTATTTCTGTGTTTACAGCAGTTTTCTCTCGCGAGGATAAATTCGAAGTTGCGATTTTTCCCTAAATAACCAATATTTCCTTTCCTTCAACGTATAATTGTCTCTCTGCCTGCAAATTATAACCCTGATGTCAGGAAAGCTTCTCAATCCCTTCACCTTTGGCTACAAAACCTTCGGAGAAATAATGAGGCTTACTAGACAAGATGAGGAGAGAGGCCTCTTGCCTCTGCTTTCAATCAATGGGCCAGAATGCTATTAGCAAAGAATTCTGCTACTTAGGTAGCACGATAACCAGTAATATAGGCAGTAATAGAGAAATAGCTAGTGGAATACCCCATGTAAAGAGGTAATTTCACCAGAGAAGTGTTTGTTAACTGTAAGTAGTAACAGCTTATGTGTAAGAAAAAGATTCGTAGAAGTCTCTTCATAAGGCAACCTCTTGTATGGCTATGAAACGTGAACTATGACAATAGTAGGGAAAAGAAAATTAGAGGCAATAGATATATGGTGCTATAGAAGAATGATGAAAATGAACCGGACAGAATTGGAAACTAATGAAGAAGTCTTTGCACGAACAAACGAAAGGAGAATTCAGCTGGAAACTTAAGAGAAAAACGAGGGAGATATATTGGTCTCTCTTTGATAAAATATGAAGTAACTGAATCTGGCACAATAAGGCAAGGTAGTCTCCAAAAGACTACCGTGGAGGGAGTGGGGAAAGGAGAGGAAGAAGTATTGCAAAGGAAGACCTAGGTTGGACTATGACTGGCAGGTAAAATGTTTAACCTGACAAGGTAAACACCATCTTTGTGCGTCACGGATTCACGCGAGACTGCCAGGTTTCCTTGCTGTGAAAGAACAGACACGTGTCCGACCGTTCAACTTAATAGGCCTTTGTTTATGCAAAAGTTGAATTTGAATAACGGGGTTAGGCAACCACGCCACAGAAATAATTTCTCCCATTTTTTTGACAAATGACTTAATTGTTTGGTTTAAATTTTATTTTCTTACTTTTCGGATATTCTTCACCTTTTTGGTCAGTATTTATTCAAACATATGAGTGATAGGCACTTCAGTATCTATTACATTATCTGTAAAATGGCAAATTTGAACGCTGCAGTGCGGAATATTTTTTAAATTTGTATCTCAAGAAATTTTTAGTACAGAATTAGCTCCGGTTATTCAGCATGGTTTCTGTTAAATTGTTTTTTTAATCACCCGTCTGATCAAGGAACATATGCTGACAGTTCCGAGTGAATGATGACATGAAGATGGTGTTTCCCTTGTGGACAGAAGACAGAAGCAGAGGTAATTATCAGCTTACGTGTACCCACAGAGTTAATTCTGAAATACTTCCATCGCTAATTTACTCCCTCAATAGTTTAGATTTCGGGAAGAGACAAAATATTCTCAAAGCAAACATATGACTTCGGAAAGAAACGAACTCATTCATTTGTTGGCAACCCGAAAAAAGTAACATTCTTGACTTACTGATTACTTGCATACACCATTTATTCAAGGTCACTTGCACGTGATCAAAAAGGCGATCTTTCCTGCAGCCGCTCGCGGACGTCATCCGCGACCCGATCTTTTTAGTGCTCGTAACACACAAGGCCTTGGCGTAGCGCTCCCAGAAAATTTGTTTCCCCAAACTTTAATACCTTTCCGTGGTGAGGTGCACACAGTCCAGTATAGTACGTTAACCTTTTAAACGTTGTTTCATTTTTTTCCGACACTAAAAAGAGGCGGACCTAATTTCCTCGTTACCCTTTCCTCGCTTGTTACCCGCGTCGCTTCCAACATCAATCTTCCTCCCTCACGCCCGTCCCGGGATTATTCCCCGATCTGCCTTTTTTTCCCAAAAAAAAGAGGGCCTCTTTTGCCGACGTAGTCCTCCTTCAATTCTCCCTCCCATCTCTCCAAACCCTAATTTCTCATCGACCCTTACACTCTCTCTTTTCATTATCTTCCCTCTTTCGCACGACCCTTCAATCCGCCCTAAAACCCTAACCCTTTTTCCTCGGGAACGATAGGGATGGGTATTTTCGGGGAGGCAATCGATGGAGATCCGCTAGCTTTCCCCGTGTTTACGATATCCTAGCTCAAGGAGAGTAATAAGCTCTTAACTGCGGAGGGATTCTGAATGGCGCTGCGACCCATACGGGAAGGACTTGGGGTGTTTGGAACAAAAGGCGGGATGCAAACGCTTGGGATGGGATCAGGGAGGGAGTCGACGGAAATTCTCGAAGGATTCTTAACCTTCGAATCCACGTTTCTCGAGAGGTTTAGATTCGGCTTGCCTGAAAATGTCGAATCGAAAATATAAATTCGTATCGAAATGATAAAATCGATAGATATGGAAACGATTAAACCGATATATATCGAAAAGAATATATCGATATATACTGAGTGGAGCGTATTGAGAAATATCGTCAATAAACCTCGAATCGAATATGTCTATATATATTGTATTGGGTATAACTTTTATACGTCGAATATACTGAACAGAGTTTGGTAATCTTTTGACTTATGACAAAAATGCGCTATTGCATCAAAAGTTGCATAACCAAATTTACGTAATGTACACAGTATTTGATAACTCACTACTCACAAGTTAGGCTTAAAACGTAAGGAAACTATCGATGTAATAATAATAATAACAATTAACAGTTACAAAAACAACGACAACAACAACATCAACAATAATAATAATAGTAATAATAAAAACTGCTTTATTGAAGGGCGAGATTGAGAATTCTAAAGATAAATATTTTACCCATATTAAGACAGGAACGAAAATTCGCTGAAATAATTAATTTGAGCTTTATTTTGATTAAAATGTTATGAATAAAATAGTTATACACCATTTACTTCGTAAATAAACCAGGAAATACTATACGCGATTCGATATTATGGAATAATCCAAGCTTCCATAAATCAAAGCCACATTCATCGGATAAATCAAATTTTTATACACATGCACGCACGCTCACAAATCACTCACGAGTATATACGTACTGAGTCGGCTTAGGCGAGGTGCGGTTCGACCCATTTCCTGTTCCAATTATTTTGTTCAGTTGGAAATCATTTGAAAAGTTAAGCGATTGTTAAGCGTTTTCTTACCGAAATTAGTCTTTAATCTAAAAAAAATCATCATTAAAGGAATGATTAAAAATTATTTTAGTCCCTTCCTCTCGAGACATCTGGCGCGGCTGCATATCTATAAATTTAAATACGATTGTTATTTACTTAATCGCAATGGTCTCTTCTACTAACATAAACATTTTCCAGCATATTTTCTTGTAATCTGCATTATTAATTTTTAGACATTTATCTGTTTTCGCGGGTTTTTTTCGCTCCCCTTCTTGTGTGGGCGTTTTCCCGCATCGTGGGTTTTTCTCTGTAAACCTTCAGTTGAGGAGTTTTTTTCCCACAACCCAAATCTTTTTATTTGTATTTATCTCTTACTTTGTGTTCTTTACTTTTTTACTTTCTTTATTTTATTTTTTTAATGTTTTTGTTAATTTAGGTTTAGCATTATATAATATTAGATTACTTTTAGATTAGTATTAATTCACCATATATGTTAGTTGTAAGTTGAATTTATTTGAGTAATTCTTTATATCAATGACTCAGAGGTTAGGTGTAAGAGAGGCCCATTGGGCCTAACCTCGCCGTAAGGGTGAAATAAATAAATAAATAGTCTTTTCACATCATGAATATTAGCCAATATTAAGTTAATTTTCTTCCCTTCCGCAGAAACATTTAGTTTTAGAGTGCGTCATGCTTTCGCTCGAACTTTATTCAACTATATATTAAAACATATTGTCACCAGAAATCATTATGGAATTCGAGTCTTGTGGTTACGAGGGAATTTCGAATTCCCGGAAGACGAGCAAAGGGGTTTCCTTGAACCCTAAGATTGAACAAAGACGAGAAATCCCTATCTGTAGCCGGGATGCTGCGAATGGACCGATCTGCTTTGGAACCAACCGGTAGAGGAGATGCGGTTTGAGCCAGAGTATGATATCATTATCATCTCCTCCCTCGAATTCTCCCGTCTCAGTTCGAAAATTTCCGATATCCAAGAAGACCTTTAACGGCATCCCAGAATAACCCCGCTTTGATTTCATCCCGTAGGAGTCGAATTGCTCGGAAATCCCTCGATTGGTTTTTTTGAGCGAAAAAAAGTGCCTGCGTCCGGGCATAATGAAATAGTGATTTATCGACCTTGAGAATAATCCCTTGCGTCATTGTTCCCTTAATCTGGAGCGCCCCCTAACAGGTGGTCCGTCCGACGGAGATAAATCATTTAAAATTGATGGTAATGATAATAAGGGATAAGCCCATGTAACGAAGATATCTCCTCAGTCTGCGGAATGGATGGAATATTCGTCTCGATCGATTTCAGACGGTGTTCCTGTTCCAGTGATAAATGTGTATGGGGTTGATGGTAAATGCGCGCATCTAATAGACAAAGAGAAACAAAACAGTTCGTTACCGTTGGATTTGGAGATTACTGGGATTTCAAAATTTACTAGGATATGGAAATACGCTGAAACACGGAAGACTTAAAATATACCTCATTGCCATGGATACTAAAGTAATATCACTGCATGCTATTTCGTATTTACGTTTCTATGTAACTAGCAGAAATATTAGTTTCGAAAAGTGCATACATTTCTATGGAGAAACGAACGAGGAAACAAACATAATTTATCCGCAGTATTTACAGGTCACGTCCGTTTTTAATTATCATCTTGTATCGCGCACATAATACATCGATTTATCTGTAAACAATACGAGTGTTATCAACGAGAAATACGGTACTTATAGTATATTTAAGTCCTGTTAAATAATAGAATATGCAACTATTATTCGCTTACATCTTGCTAATCTTATGCATTTTCATCGTACGTGCTCTGGTTCAAAGTTTTCGCGTTTCATCTAATTCACAGTAATGAACAGGTATTAATTAATGACTATTGAATATGAAAAGCATTATATTAGGGGGAGCAGGATGAATTTTGTTCCAAAAGATTATATTTGAGAAAGATTATTGCATTAGAGGTTTATAACGCTCCAAAAGCCGTTTTGACGGCTGTTTGTACTTGCACGCTTAGACCAGGTCTAGAAACAACGAAAAAAGAAAGTAATTAACTGTCTTATAAGACATTTCTCATAGAATTATACTCATAAGAACGTTCTACATTTTCCAGAAAAATCTAGCAATAATACTTCTTACGGTGATTTGGGTACGTGCCAAAGTTTCATTGCCGTCAAGTACTTATCAGTATGAAAAATCGGAGCTAGGGGGAAATTTAGACGTTATTTCACTGTAAGTAAACTGTAGTTCTTCGTTACACAGAGGTTATCATTTGAAAATAGCCAGAGAGAAGGAATAATTGAATTTTCATCTGCACATTAAGCCGTAATGGTGAACCTATGACTTTTATATACATGTCATTGCTATACAAAAAAGTATTGGAACCATAAAACCGGTGACAATGAACAGGAGTGATAAGAACACGCCTTTAAGAGAAAAATCATCTATTTAGTTTAAAAAACAGCAATTACTATCAGTAGGTTTTGCAGGTTTTCACACCCCCTTCTTATGGGTGTTTTCCTGCAGTGGACATTTTTTCCTAACCTTTTAATGAATTTATATCCATGCATAATTTCTCCTTTTCTTTTTTATTACTGCTCTAACCTTTCCTTTGATTATAATTGAATGGGTTAGATTTAAGAAGTGATTTGATAGTTTTAAATCTCCCTCACAATAAAGACTTGTCTATTTTATTCTACCTTAATCCTTTTGCTTGAATGGCAATGCTTATACCCGAAGAAATTACTTATATTGTCTCTGGAGAGGAGGTTATGCACTAGAACTAACATTTTTCGGTGTTATTTTAAGTGTATACTTTTGGTAGAGGATTCCGTGGAAATACTGTAAGACTCCTCGATAACATACATTTACATTCGATTATTTTTAATAAAATTATACGTCATTAAGTATATATCTTATTGCTCATGGCTCGATTTCGATAGATAAATTTCACTACGAAAAATTCCATCAAAGGAGATAAACATAACGCAATTTCAATGTACGTTGACAAATTACGGAAATAAAATATGCAGCCAATATTGACATTTTCACACCCTTCAATTCCTCTCACTCATAATTTTTCTGATTTTCTAATGGTGGACCATGTCAAAAATTCCTAAGATATGAGTCAATCTCTTATTTGGCATAGCTTTCTTTTACTCCATCGTGACTAGGAATAATCTTTGGAAAACATAGATTAAACAAGGGAAAGAATCAACCCGAGGCAAAAATATTACCCAACCTTCGATCATATTCCATGCTGCCCTGTTGTTAATTCTTTCCCGAAAGAGGATTCTATCCTGAAGCTAGTTAACTCAAGTGAGGTAAGAACAAGAATTTGATGGTTTTTTCCTCTAAAGAAATAAACGCTACACTTGTATAAGGATCGTAACAAAACCATAGATTTTAACCTAGGATATCGGATAAATCGTAAGAATTCGAAAATAGAGCGAAATACTGGTAAATTAGCCCGAAATCATTACAGTGGCTGGTTTGACCTACAGGTGAAAAAAGCATGGATACTATAAATTTTTTATTATATTTTTTTGGACGGAAATTAAATTTCCTCGGGCACTTAGATTGCGATGTTAAGTAGCTCATTTATAACTGAGGACAAGTACAGATTAGAAATTTATTATATTCATTATTATGGCAATTTTAGGAACGGAATCCCATGACAGCATTTTTAGGGAGTAGTATTATGAATAACAGCGTAAAGTTAGAGATGAAGGTTTTCCAACTTCTCAACGAATAATGGCTTTGTACTAAACCGGTTGGATTATGTTTAAATTTATAATTTCAAAAAAAAAATCAAAGAAGATAATTAAGAAGTTTAAGGAGACAAAATTCTACTTAATGTATCCGCAAGAAAAAAATCAGAATATCTGGGTCGTGTAAAGAGGGAATAAAAGTAATCTCTTATACCACTTCCATCACTCCTTCACACTTAATTTTTAGTGGTAAATTTGAAGGCAAAAAAAAGGTCGGAACAGATTTTCGTAGTTAAAAAACGTGACAATGGACAGGACTTGCAGGTGAACAACCATCACATACTGAACCTGACGGAGAATTCTACCTAGAATTAGTAAATATAGCAGCCGCCAACGCTTAGAAGAGCAAGACAAGATAAGAAGAATAAAAATCAATATTTATTCTATAAGATCATCATATCTAAAATTGAAAACACTCAACTGAAACCACGATTAACGTGTTCATTATCCTCTTCACGATCATGCTGAAAAATCTGCGCGTTTACCGTTATCAGATCATGTAGGAAAGAATTTCACACGTAAATTCTTCCGGAGAAAGGCATATTCATTTATCCGCATTTATATAGCCCCGCGTTCCGCTATCCCCTTAATTTATTAGCGAATCCGTGCGCGGTACTTTGCACCGCGATTTTCCGCCCCTTTATTAAAGCAAGCTCCGAACGGAGGCGGGGAACTTAGGGAAATTCCAATAAAGGAATCACTCCGCCAGACCTTTGCCTTCCACCCCTCCCTCTTCGGCGGTTTTAATCACGAGCCCTTACCCGACCAAGTTTCCCGAGGGATATAAAAGGATTCATACTCCGCATCGCAAATATGTACCTAAATCTCGCTTCCGCAACACGGTCCTCTTATTCCTGCCGTGTACGCCTCCTGAGAACTTCCCTTATCTTAAGAGGAAATGGCACCGAGCAAAGAAGAGAGCGGAAATGAGAGGGATTGAGAAGGAGGCAAGGGGAAAGTGAGTGTGGGAGAGTTATGTGAACGGTCTCGACTGGGAAGAAAGTTGAGCGTAGGTAATAATAATGGCGATCTATTACAGCGATCACTGTCGAGCATTATTATAATGTTAAACAACTCCATTTTAACCNCTCGACCGATTCGGAGTCTCAGAACACGGTTGGGTCTCCCAACCTCCGATCTCCTCTTGAAGGTCCGAGAATAAACATTTACATAGAAGCTGAATTTGCTTAGCAATCCAAAGGTATCATCCCCTCTGGGATGTTTCTGCATTCACATCCACCGTCAATACCTCAAGAATGCAAGCAAAGGTTAGCAACTGAGCACACTAACCTCAATCTTCGACTAACATAGATGGTTGATGGCAAATAACTTCGAACATCTTTCCTCCTGTCCAAGAAATGTACAGATTAGGGTGGTAGATATTTTCTGGATAGATAATAATTATTATAAGAAGTACATATATCCTTATCTTGGAATAATCCACGAGCTTTGCAGATAAACAATGTCGACAATGACGGTAGACGTCGCTTTGCAACTTTGCTAAGAAAAACCCTATACATTAAACAACACAGACCTCACTTTGTGGTATTCATTAGCACAAAACGGCTTCATGACACAAGATTTTTCTTAACCACAAAAAAATTACAAACCCCGAACATGGTTTCCTTGAGAAGCAGCATCATTGGGTGAAATACATGAGTAGAAAAACAAAATATAACAAACAAATAATCTTGTCGTTCTACTCATGTTTTTCGCCAGGTGATTCAGCTTCACTACGAAACCATGTTCGTGATTTTTGTTCTTTGTGTAGTTTAGTATACTCGTAAGCTTGTGCCACGAAGCCATTTTCTCCAATACATTTTTCAAAACAAGTTAAATACATTTTTCGATATTTTTCAAAGAAAAAGTTTAAAGCCTTTGGGAATTTGATAGCCATTTATTCTCGTAAAAGTTGTTATTAATTTAGTTATAAAATGATGTGCGAGTGAGCAAAATCCAGGTGGCTATGTTATCACGCTACATTTATATAATATTTTGCGCTTAGAACATAACAAATACCAGAGAATTCGATAACGTTTTTATAAATAATATACCTTTTAAAGAATCACATCAAGCAATAGATGTAAAATATAATACACAAAAACGATGGAAACGATTATATCTACGAGGAAGGTAACTATTTTCGTAGTTAAATTTAACGATGATCTATTATACTGTGTTTTTGAGATGATAATCTCCTAATTTTCCAACTACAAAAATTAACTATACTGAAAATGCATACAAAGTTTTACTAGGCTTAATAATCGAAGGACTTACTACGATAAAACAAAACAGCATTAATTATACGAGGATAAGTTACGCATGAAAAGACTAATGCATAAGCTAATTATTGAGTCACGAAAACAAACTTTACAGTGATTAAGGAAAGGTATAAATACTTTGCACGATGAAGTCGTGCGGCTGAAAGTTTTTGAATTATTTGAATAATAACTTACACCATCCATTATGTAATATGGTAACCGTTTTCTTTACCCGGTGTCAGATAATTACTTTTCGCAGTAAAATAGCCGTTAAGAATCCTTTTAGCAGGTTTTATACTCATACGTCATCTAAAGCTGAGAAAGCACTAAAACCTATTATGGAATCTTCAAAAATTACTTTGGAAATGAAATATAATGGGGATCAGATTAAGAAGTAGCGCAGCGGTAACTGATAAGAAAAATGCGATAAGTTTAGCTAAATTTTACTAAGAAAGAAAATATGAAGGACTTTTGCAATAATACATTTACGTAAGTAATAAATAGATTCAGCCGGTACTATCAGGTAATCTGAATGTTACAGAAAACAAAAACTCTATAGCTCTTTCGATTTTGAAATTAAGAGAAGTTTTAACAAAAGGCATTGACAATAACCACATTCGAAAATTTATTTTTCTATAAAACGTTGAGTTACGCTTTTTGGGAGAATAAAAACGTCAGTGATTTCAGGTAGATATTTATTTTGAATGGCAACAAAAGGGCGTAATGGAATAAAGCGAAGTATGTCGAAAGGTCACGGGCGTATGATAGAATATCCATACATTCGGTTCGAAAATTTGATATTTCGAAAAAAAATGAAAGGGATTCATACTACAAAAGAGCAACGAGGAGAGAGATTTCGACCACTTCGTCCAGAAAAATGAGGAAACGTTTTTAATTTGTATCTTTCACTGTCAATGAAGATTACCAGCTGATGAGAAAGTCAGTGACTAATTCAGATATGTTTGAGGACATACCTTATATAGTGGCACTCGAAGTTTCAAGTTTCTATCGTTTTTGACGTTATGTTCAATGTTTTAGGGCAAATCGAAGGAATCAGCACTTTTGATAACTGAATTTAATAAAATAAAATACATGCGGTAAAAACGGCCTTCTCTACGCTTCTGTCTATTACATTTGAATAAAACGCTAAACCTTATGACTGGATTTAAATTACAGTATTAATTCCTATGAGTTTCACCAGTAAAAACAGATTCTGTTATATTTAATATGCTTGTATATAACTAGATGGCGCAGCTATATTTAAAGTTGATGAACATTTAAATAAACAAGACGCTCTGAAATGTTTGTGAGTACAATTTTGAATGCGCATGAAAAAAAATAGCGCACAAAATTTATGTTGATAAAATAAGATTTTTGAATCGCATGAGTCCAGCAATTCATTAACGTAATGAAATTTAACGATTCTAGCGAAATTATAGCCTATTACGTTTGACGACATTGCCGTAAAAGTGCCATCGAGTTTCCAGTCAACATTGTAGTTAAATTTGTATTAAGTTGGCCAGGCATTTCGTCAACACACTGCACTGAAAACTTTGCAATGCATAAACGCGACTTTAACCACACATCAAAGCAAGCATTTTTCTCCTTAATCACGTATTTCAATAAGGAGACAAGTATTTTGTGCATAAATATTTGTGATTTCAGTATGCATACAATTAAGTAGTTTGAAAAACCCTTAAATGTCTTATCTAGTTAACTTCTTAAATGAATTAGCCTAACTAGGGCCCACAATTCAATTTAATTACATGTAGACAAATTATAAAAGTCACGTAATCCTGATTATCGCGATATCAGCTCTCGCCAATTTATTCCAAGAAGGGAGATAGAAGATGAGGGGTTGGTGGCTGTTTCTTCGCAATCCTTGCTAATACGCATTTGAACTACACGTGTAGTGCAGTTAGATAAACGCTGACTCGACCGATTCGGAGTCTCAGAACACGGTTGGGTCTCCCAACCTCCGATCTCCTCTTGAAGGTCCGAGAATAAACATTTACATAGAAGCTGAATTTGCTTAGCAATCCAAAGGTATCATCCCCTCTGGGATGTTTCTGCATTCACATCCACCGTCAATACCTCAAGAATGCAAGCAAAGGTTAGCAACTGAGCACACTAACCTCAATCTTCGACTAACATAGATGGTTGATGGCAAATAACTTCGAACATCTTTCCTCCTGTCCAAGAAATGTACAGATTAGGGTGGTAGATATTTTCTGGATAGATAATAATTATTATAAGAAGTACATATATCCTTATCTTGGAATAATCCACGAGCTTTGCAGATAAACAATGTCGACAATGACGGTAGACGTCGCTTTGCAACTTTGCTAAGAAAAACCCTATACATTAAACAACACAGACCTCACTTTGTGGTATTCATTAGCACAAAACGGCTTCATGACACAAGATTTTTCTTAACCACAAAAAAATTACAAACCCCGAACATGGTTTCCTTGAGAAGCAGCATCATTGGGTGAAATACATGAGTAGAAAAACAAAATATAACAAACAAATAATCTTGTCGTTCTACTCATGTTTTTCGCCAGGTGATTCAGCTTCACTACGAAACCATGTTCGTGATTTTTGTTCTTTGTGTAGTTTAGTATACTCGTAAGCTTGTGCCACGAAGCCATTTTCTCCAATACATTTTTCAAAACAAGTTAAATACATTTTTCGATATTTTTCAAAGAAAAAGTTTAAAGCCTTTGGGAATTTGATAGCCATTTATTCTCGTAAAAGTTGTTATTAATTTAGTTATAAAATGATGTGCGAGTGAGCAAAATCCAGGTGGCTACGTTATCACGCTACATTTATATAATATTTTGCGCTTAGAACATAACAAATACCAGAGAATTCGATAACAGCGTTTATTTTATAATTGGATTGATAAATATAATATGTAAATATATTTGAGAACAAATTTGGAATGAAACCTTTTCTTTGAAATTTAATAGTTAAGTGGCGTGGATAAGTTTAATAACAAGATAAAATGTGCTGAAATTGAGAAAATGGAGAAAATTTAAACAACGATCTATCTAAAGACGTTTACACGATATAAACTAGAAATACATATGTAACTAGTTTCCATCTTTTTTAAATTCCTACATAGATCTTCATGACCAATAAGAAGATACCAGTTACACGAGTTGTGGAATGTATAAGTTGGGTAAATACAGTATTGAATTAACTTCCATTATGGTTTAGATGGCAGATTTACCGTCAAAACCATTTTGGTGATCATATGATCTCAGTGTGATTCTTTCGTTCGAGGTTTGCTCGAAAACTATATTGACATTTGTTTTTCATATGAGGAGATAAGGAGGATTTAACAGTGTATCTACAGGTTTGGTACAAAAGAAAGACGCAAGGCCTGAAGGTACCACAGGGGATATGAGAGACATACAACTTCCCAAGAGCGATTCTAGAACTTCAGTTTAACGAGAATGAGCAAATAGAAAGAAAGCAACGTCGTAAGATATAAGTGTTAATTTAGAATTTACAACGTGATGCATACAGAGATTTTACAAGAATACGCTGCTATCTAAAATGTTCATTTTCGTCAAAGAATCACTAACATAATTACCGGTTTTAGCCGTAATTAATACCTAGCTTCATTCCTTAAAATATTCTTTTTGCCAAAGTTTTTATATACGTATGTAATAAGGAAGCTATATATATATATAAACTTAAGAGAAACAAAAATTAGATTAGATAGGAATAACAAGTGTGAAAAATAGTGACATGACTGGGACTCGAACCCAGGTCTCCCACTTTCCGGGCAGGTATTATTCTAGAATACCTGTCCGGAAAGTGGGAGACCTGTGTTCGAGTCCCAGTCATGTCGCTATTTTTCACACTTGTTATCCCTGTGGGATAAGTTGCATGATTTTATCGTGCAAAGAAATTCACCTTTCCTTAAATCCTAGATTAGATAGAATTAGATCCCCAGAATTTCTTAAAATGTTTGTCATAGTGCATGCTTCATAATAGTCGTACCACGTTCAGATTTACTCACTTTCTGATGATACGACATAAATAATGCTGCAAAAGCGTATTTTCATATTTATGCGAGAAAACATTAGAAAATAGACAATATCTATATGGTAACAGGAAAAAGAATCAATATCTATATATCACACAGATACAGACCACGACAACATAAAAGGGTTATTAATCCTGGTAAGCAGGCAATACAAATGCACAGATGCAATGCGGGTTGCTCGGAAACAATTCCACAGGGGGCGTAAGCTTTATATGACCTGCGAAAACATATTGATATCGAATTCTTGAAATTGTTTCATATATTGACGGAAATGAGCTACTAAAATTTGGAGTAAAAATGCTTTCTCCTGAGAACAAGGTGTTAAATCATCCAAAGGGTTTCCACATTTCCTTATATCCTTGGGGACCTTCCTACTCGTGTAACTGGTATCGACTGATTGGTTATGAAGGTCTTCAAACTCTATGTAGGTATAGACAACAGATCGAAACGAGTTACACATGTTTTCCTAGCATATATAGTGTAAACGTCTTTAGACAGATCGTTGTATAATTTTTCTTTATTTTCTTATTTTCAACACATTTTACCTTGTCGTTAAACTTCCCTCGCGGCTTAACTCTTGAATTTCAAAGAAAGAGTTGCATTCCAAATTTGTTCTCAATTTATATTCTCAAAAGCTACTCATGGACTTCCATTTATAAAATAGAGGCTGTCGTCGAATTTTCTCTAGTATTTGTTACGTTTCTTAGCGCAAAAAGTATATAAATGATCACTTACGACACCAATTTCTCTATTAATTATTATTTATTACTCGTGTAACTGGTATGATGAAGTATACGCAGAAATAGCTGATTTAGACAACGGATAACGCATACCTATACATTTACTGACAATAATAGGCATATTATATATGAAGCGGAAAATAGCAAGGAGTATCCTAGGCCAAGATATAGTACTTCAGAGAAAACCAGGAAAAGTTAATTTCAGCGAAATAGTTATTAAAAAATTTCTACTTTAAAAAACTTAAAAACCAATGATTTATCTTCTTTTCTACTTTAAAAAACTTAAAAACCAATGATTTATCTTCTTTTCTACTTTAAAAAACTTAAAGCTAAATGCTATTTCGAGTGATATTTCCAGTCTTTTGTACGACAGAGCATTATCGAGCCATTATTGAGCTACCACACAATTAAGCCAAATTAAAACTGTTCACAAAATTTACATTTGTAATTAAGTTCTTTAATAAATATTTAATCTTCAATCAGTGTTTAATATAACGAACGATTTTGCGGATTGAGAGATTGATTAAGAGAATTATAACGAAAAGTGCAATCGTTGTAAATATGTATGAAGAGCCTGCATTATTTTTGAATCAATTACATGTAGCTAATTTGCAATACGCATACTCTTAAAATTATTCGATGATAATTGCGCAACATCACTCGAGCAATTAGGAGGAAGTATCGACGTTTTCTGTCTCCAAATTACTGCGATTGGTGAGTCAGATGAAAATGGATAGCTCAATAAAAGAAATTCATTTGTTGAAAGAATAAGTTAATTATAAAAATTAATTATGATGCAATTTACGTTCGACGATCAAGATTTAAATTATACGTTTAAATGTACTTAGGTAGAAAATTTGGTCCATTTGAATGTTAAATGAAAAATTGCTGCGAAATTGAACGCTCTCTATTTTCATTCACATCTAAATTATCTACTTTAAAAAAATATTAGATGTATCCTCAATACAGTTGATTTGATATCGTACAGCAATTCATTACCCATTTACATATTACGCCAAAGATATTGTTACACAGTCCTACACACACTTTTACGAAACCTTTTTAGGTTATTTCCTGTTTCATATCGATTCAATATTTATTTCAAATTAATTATTTCTAGCAATATATCGCTATTTCAATTTATTATCCAATAAAGACAATAAGAACACTTTATTTTTTCGGCAATCATTCTAATGTTAGAAAGAAGACTTTTAAGTAGACAAATAAATAAATACGTTTGATACAGAAATTAGATAACATAATAACAGAAAGTTAATATCAAATAATAATATATAGAGAAATTGCTGTCGTAAGTGATCACTATCCGATCAAATTAAAGTAATGAAGGCTTCGAATAAAAATAGTATTTTAAAATATGCCTGGCCTGATAGTAAACTTTCTTCTGCACGTGAAGAAGGGTTTTAGAGATTTAGATATAAAAGACACGGAATAACTTATTGGAATGGAATTGATCGAATGACATGCGCAAAGATATATCATGAAACGAAAGGAATGCGAATGTTTGAAATATAAATAAAATCAACATAATGGAAACATCAACGACGAGAGTTAATGTAAGTTATCAGAGAGTAACCTATTCTAATTCATACGAAGTTAATAAATTAGTGTAATAAATGAATCACTACGAAGAAGTTCCCCATACGAAAAACTTATATTTGTTCCCCTAATGTTTGCCAATGAATCGTACGTTGTTTATATAGCACAGATCAACGCATTCGTGTTGTAAGAACAATTGTACGTATTTCACATGTGAGGAACAACTGATCTCGTATATAAGATCATCATAAAGCTATACAAATTGAGTGAAATCGCTATTTTATTTCCATTCGCATGTCCTCCATCCATTTACGTATGACATATGGAAGCAGTGCCTACATCACTTGATTTACGTATGGAAGTGTGTAGTTTACTTCAATGTATTTATAGTGCATAAGAATAATGTTAAATCGACAACCATTACCAGAAAATAAATAGATAAAAATGAAGTATATCAGGCTTAACCTGGGGTTATTGTTTCACAATTATCATTTTTGTAAGAAAACCTTTACTGAAACCAGATTTTTAAAAAAGCGGCCGTTTTAATAGCTTAGTAACTTTTGCTTTATGACTTTATAAGGTATTTAATATTCTATTCTCATTCAAATTATTTAAACTGTGATTTGTTAAAAAATAATCCTAAAATGCAAAAATTAAGAGCTTTCTTCCCGTATCCTAACAAAATATTCAATCTCAAAATAAAAAAAAACTTTTGAACATGTTAACACTTTATAAACGATCTTATCAAGCCCAAAATTTGAAACAAAATAGAACACTTAAATGAAATATAGATGTAATTTCACATCCCATAGAAAATGTATCGAAAGAAAAAAATGTTTCTTGTATTTACTTCAGATTTTCCATAAATTTGCTCTATTTGATTGGGCTGGTATAAATACCGAATCAAAACTTATTTCGACTGCGAGCGCCGTGAGGCTGACTTGATTTGATTTCACCGTGGAAATAACTCCGGATTCATCTTTACACGCTTCGTTAGCCCTCGTAGAGATGAAATCAACCAAAAACATCACGTGGAGCAGCTACTGGACAAACAGCTTCTTTAAGTGTAGATGGAGAGCCGAACGGCAGGCCCTTCTCTTTTGTGAGTCTCATCACTAACAGAATCGATGCGTCCGTGGCGGTAATAAGGGCCGCGGAGATGTGCTTCTTGGGTAATTTTTCAAATGGAATTGAGGAAAAATGCGGATCAATTCGCATAAATTATCCTCGTTTTGACGTTTCCGTGCCGTTTTCCGATATAAAAACTGCTTTTAATGCCCTTATAATCATTCATATCTTCCAATGAGGGCTCGTAACTTACGAGAGAACCCTTCACCCGAAAAAAATGTAAACTTTAACGACCGTTGTTCTCTAGCTATGGAGAGGGATCGAGAAAAGAAGAAAAAATTCGGATACTATTCTAAATTAGGGAACTGGAAGAATATTCGGGAACGCCGAACTGACCCTTCATTTGCGAAACTCGCCCATTCAGCCGGATTACGTCCGAGTTTTACAGTTGGACCGTAAAGAAGCGCTGCTCGTCCAACTCTCGAGCGGCACTGCCGGAGCTTCGGAGTTTTATTTTAAGCATCTAATCCACTGATGGCTTAAATGATTTGTGCGCCCTCGTTATAGACCGATCCCCTTTCTTTCGGTTTTAAGAACGAATATGACGAAACTGCGGGTTTTGGTTTTACAGAGCCATTCATCACCACTTTACAACGGTTACTTTTCCTATAAAGTTTAAGTGAAATGAAGATTTCCTTATTTCCTCGTCTGAAAGATTTATCGTGAATATCAAATAAATAAGCGGTGAAAAAGGAATGGTGCACATGCTGGCTTTTAGATGAAGGAATGGAAGAGAAACCCGGGTCTTCCTTTTCCGTAGGAAACCCGGGTTCGATTCCCAGCTACGGCAGTTTTCTCTTTCATTTCTTCCTCATGAATATTGAATATTAATTGACAGAGTAAACACGCGAGATATCCAAGGAATGGCAAAATACTAACAAATAAATACATCTACATCTACATAAATACCCAGCAAACCGCCTTTCGGCGTGTGGCAGGGGGTGTAAACACCAAGAGTAGAATAACCTCTTTAATTTGTTGTTATCGCGTATCGTTCGCGGAAAGATTGAGTCCCTAAAACGACTTGTCCCCGCATCTATTACTCTTATTTTACGCTCACGGTCGGATCGGCCGGAGTGGCAGGGGGGTTGCATAATACCAATTACGTCTTCCGAAAATGTACTTCCTCTGAATTTATCTCACAATCGCAGCCTAGCTTCTAACCTCCTTTCTTTCAAGGATTCCCAACCTGCGTCTGAGAGCATTTGCGTGAGGCCTGCTTTTCTATCGTGGCACTTTTTATCAAATCGTATCGCCTTACGCTGCACTTTCTCGAGTTCGCGAGCGTTCGTTTCATCCGCTGGGTCCCAAATAATGAATACCTTATGTGTATTATAAATAAACGACTAACTATTAGTATAATCAATATGATCTGAACGTACTTAGTGTAAAGTCATTTTAGTAAATGAGACAGCGAAATTCGTATTTTCCACGCAATTTTATTTACGACCGGTTTCGGCAGACAGCCATCGTCTCGTATACTCAGCGGAAAACAGAGGAGACTGAGTACTGTGGGACGATGGCTGTATGCCGAATCCGGTCGTATATAAAAATTACGTGGAAGTTATTAGGAAATAATAAATGCATTACAGCGTAGAAAAAAGCCGTGGTCTACATCTCCATCTTTTTCATTCGTTTCCATCTTCAGAAAAAGAGATGCTACTCTTTTAAATCTGGCAACGTAATTGCCAAAATACGTATTGAAAATAATACTTTGCAAAGCGCGACTAAGGAGGACCCTAACCCACGCTAGTTGGAATTTGCTAAAGGTCGGTTTGCTTGCAAAATACGGCTTTTTGGAGTTTATTCGAAGCTCTAATTAATTAACACATCCGTGTTCCTTTTCCTTATACAAAAATAACTGATGGTTATAGCTACAAAAATAGCTGATATTTACAATGGATTGTAAATACATCCACTGCCGACATTTCAATAAGTAATCAATTCGACAAAGTAAATTGAAAAAACGATACAGACTCAGGGTTAACCTTGTGGTAATTATTAATATTATACATATTAAAACGCTCCATTAGTAAAAAGTTCACTCTAATGGAGCGTTTTAATATGTTTAAATTGAAAAAACTCGAATGTAATTTACTACACGAGATATTCACTAAATCTAAATCTAATATACGAACAGAAATGTCACTCGCAGTTCTCGCTAGGGGCAGTAAATTATTAAATGCATGAATAAACAGTAAAATAAATACAAATAACATTGATAGATACGAAGAGGTGAACACGAAAGAGAATCTTTTATTAAACAGTTATCCTTGCGCAAAGTTTTTTAAAAACGGTTTGACGAAAACATGGAGTTAAAATACACGGAGTTTCTAAATGGCCTAGATCTTCCTTCTTCTAGAAAGGTTGCGGTTACAAAGTAAGTAATTTCTAAAGGAGCGAAAACCGTGGAAATAAATTAAAACGCTCGGTAACAAGGTTTCCAAAGAAAACAGCCTAAGGAGAAGGCAAGATATCGCACGAATTCCCAGATATAAATACAAGAATTAGCGGAATGGTTAAAACGTAGGGCTTATTCCCGCTAGAGACTCCGTCGGAGATCCCTTATTGGAGCAATTAGTGGAAGAGAGGGTAAAAAATACACGGATTCACAGAACGTATTTTCGATAGGATGGATGTGGAACCCGGGGCGAGCGTCTACGTAGCGTTAATTAGACCTTAACTGGAGTACTCTCTTGCAGCGCGGTGCCTTGCTGGTAAGAGCTGCGAAACAGTACTCTAATTAGATCAACACAATACGATGCGTCCCATTAGTAATTGTTACGGAAGAGCACTAAATGTTACGAATATTCTCTCAGACACAGGTTGGATACCGTTGGAAGAAATTGATTATGTTTCCTAGGAAATTTAGAGACAGCATTTTATAGGAATACTAGCTGAAGTGCCCGTCGATTCTCAACGGGGAAAATAGATGTCGGATAAAATGTAGTATACCTATTTGTACATAAGAGAAAATAACATCTCGCATCTTATTTTAGTCCAGTGGAACAGGTTATTGAAAACAAAAATTTTCTAATCAAAGTTCGAGGCCGAAATCTACGATCAACAATAAGAATGTGAAATATTATGGAATTTCCCTCTTATTATTAATATGTCTCAAAGTAATGTGTAAGTTTGCAAGATTTTCAACTTCCGATTCTGGTAACTTTAATCGTATTATTGTCAAGATTCGGAAATGATAAATAAAAAGTTACTCCTACATCTCCACTAATTTATTACGGTGCTACGCATGTTTGTTGCCCCTGTAATTCATCACTACAAATTGTTCGTGACTGGTATAATTAAAATCTCTGAAATTTTTCATCCTCTTCATGTCGTCATTTGCTTCTAAATGGGCCAAAATACAAATGCATTCTTATGGGAAAATGCTTAAACTTGGAATCAACAATCGCATTGGTCGCCAGGGGGACGGGTTATTTACACCATCAAAATTTCGCAAAATATTCGCATATTTTATCTAAATTTTCGCAATTTCGAGAGGAAAGCTCTATTCTACGACAATAATAAGAATCTGTATTCAATTTCCCTTCTTTTGGTACTTATCTCGATCTTATACGAATATTCCTTCTAATTTAATTTTGCAAAAGAAATAAAGTCTGTACCCGATAAAATCGAACTTTACATGTATTTCTTATGTAAATCTATCTGAACGACCTTGGTTCAAACCCAGCAAAGTTTGCAAATGAAAAGTTGACAGTACTTCTTTCCGGCTCACGGAGAACACCTACGCGAAGTTTGATGCAAATCGGACAAACGGTGTGGACTCCAATCGCGGACAAACAAACAAACACACAAACCCACAGAATTTCTGCTTTATTTCCTGATGATACGGAGAGAAGAAAACATTAGAATTTCCTTAGCCTTATCTTTAGCGGAAAACTAACACTTGAAATTAGCGTAGGAAAAAAATCTTTCGTATATTTTACGAGGAAGACAAGGAACTTCAGCTTATGGTATAGCTGTAAATACGGGATTTTTACTTATTATTTAACTTTGAAGAGAAGAATTCAAAATTTATAGCGTCTTAAGTCGATAGTGTTTGTGCTCGGTTATGGCGTTTGGTTTAACTGCGTGTCCCTATTATTCAGTACACGCAGATGCGGTATTTAAAAATGAATAATGGTTTACCACAGAGTTATAGTTTCCAATTTTTCTTCCGCTTTCGCGGATATAGTTATATTTTTTGGCTATATATTGAGTTATATTTTTCAATTTTCTTTAAGCTTTTGTTGAATAACCTGAGATCATTCGCGTACAATTATATCTCAACCTTCGAGATTAATTGGAAGTCTACGGTACAGTGATACAGACTTGCTCTTGACTCTGATAACGAGGTTTTCGGCAAACGAAGATTTTTCCATTTTCTATCAGATATTCTGAAAAATAATTCGGATGAGATCGACAACTGTTTAAATATTTCAATTATCTATCAGATATTCTGAAAAATAATTCGGATGAAATCGACAACTGTTTAAATATTTCCATTATCTATCAGACATTCTGAAAAATAATACGGATGAGATCGACAACTGTTTACATAGTACATTACATATTCGGGGATGTCATAAGAATAAGAAAAACAGAAATGACATTTTTTTCTGGATATTCTAGTAAAAGAAAAATGCAGATATTTGGCAATAATTACACGATGACAACTTAGAAAACACACCGCTCTATAGAATAAGATTTCAGGACTTCGATTCACTAGGTACACCGTATTTGTGTGTAAGTAGAGTATGTATTACCTCTGTGTTTTCGCGGTTTCTTTACACTCTCCTTCTTGTGTGTGTATGTTTCCCCGCATTGGGGTTTTTCTCCATAAGCCTACAGTTGAGGAGTTTTTTCCCACAACCTAAATCTATGTGTTTTTGTAAGTATCAATATCTAGTTGTATTTATTAGTTGAAATGAGAATTTCTGTTTTAATTCCACGTAAACATTAATACACGACCGGTTTCGTTGCCGTGCGACATCATCAGGTACAGTGTTATTGTGAGTGTAGTTAGTGTATGTAATACTTTTCATTTATCAGCTTGTCTGCCTACTGATTTGTATCTACCATTTGCACCAGTTTTCTTGTACCTATTTTTGCTGGAATGTTTAGACGTATTGATTTATATTTCTAGACTTGTATTAATTGTATTCAATTTATTTTAATTATAAGTGTATCATGAATTATATTGATGTATTTGGTTATTAATGTATAATTATTGTTATTATTTTGTTATATCTACAGAGGTTAGGTGAAAGAGAGGACAGTTTGGCCCAACCTCGCCGTAAGGCTAAAATAATAATAATAATATTTGTAATGCTCAAAATTTCGATATAGAATCCACAAAAGCGTTGAAAATGAACAAGTTACAACGATGCCACATTTAATTCGAATATAAAAAAGTAGAGCTAAAAGATATCGATTATCACTGCGCCGTTTCACTGATCGAGAAAATCTGTCGTTGGCACAATATTATCAATAATCCCGACCGAGAGTTTTCGCTTAGGCGAAGGACTTAGAGCGGGGCAAGTTGCGGTCGTCGAGGGCTGTATGGCTTGCGCTGCTCCAATTGAAGCCTCGGGCAGAATAACATCCGCCCATTATCTGCAGCGGTTGCGTATAGCCTCTAAGCCCAAAAAGATTAATCTGAGAAAGCAATGAAGGTCAAAACAAGATTAAACGTTAGCCAATTTCCTGTTGACCGTTTCAAAGCGCCATTTATCCTTAACGATTTAAATTAAGAGCTCAATCGATACGAAGGTAAATTGCGTTATTATATTTTTTGCGCTCTACTCTCCGATTGACTTCCAGTACTCTTATACATGAAACCTCTATTATTATCCTTTTGAGAGATGGAGGGTGAGTGGAATATCCGTGGTTTACTGCAGAATCTTTGGAGTTAACCCTGCCTTAAATCAAAGACCGTTACGATGAGTTCATCCCGTTTGACTGCGCAGGGATTACTCTCCCCTCTTCTGAAAGCAATTAAGGATCCGAAAAACTTTCAGTTTAGCTTGAGGAAAATGTTACTTTTGATTTCACGAGTATATAATCAAACATTTAACGTAACCTTTCTATTATTCAGCGAGTGGAACTGAACAAAATGTAAGGGCAAGAGATGCATTCATCAGGATCATAACTGATCTAAGGAAACCTTTAATCAACATTATTAGTATTTAATTCATCAAACTTATGTCAGACTACTTTCCTAAAATTGGCGGATTTGAAAATTTAGATTGATATACTCCTAACATACCGAATATATACCGAATACCGAATGAAAAATTGACTGATGTTCTTTCTCGAAACTAAGACATTCCCGCACATCGATCAGAAAGTGTGAAAGAATCCCAAAAGTAATATAAAGATATATGGTACTCAAATCTCGTTTACCTAGCAAGGTAATAAAAACTTAAAATTTTATTACCATAATCAAGAAATAAAAAGAAATGGGTGAAAGGTAACTTTGCAAATTAAGGCGTGAGCCTAGGAATATTCCAAAGGAGAAACGGGCATGTAAAAAGTTTGAAAAAAAGTCACGACAAAGGCTTAAGAAAAGGACAAAACACAATTTTCTACGAAAACAGAGGATTTGATATCAGGAATGTCTCGGAGAAAGGTGAGACATGGTCAGTCTTTCTATAATGATGCTTCCCAACTAGAGAAAGAGGTCATCACAGTTAAGTACTATATGAAAAACTCTATTTGTTTTATACACCGATCTTGACGGCAATATACACTGTCAATCTTGCTGGCGAAGATTCTCTCTTTTGCAACGCAAGCAACCAAGGTTAGGCGGATGGTATACACAACACCAAAACTTCAAAGATATCCTGAGAGTACAGTTGTACCACGTTACTCCATCTCTTACCATAAGCCAAGGGTGTCCGACCTTTGTCCTCCGGTGGCCCGCATCAGCTGTTAAGACTTGACAGGGCGCAGGTAATGAAATTCACCGCACTCTTTCAATAATATTGAAAGAAAGAGTTATTTTTCATTAATTGGGGTATTTTCTAATTAAATTAGATTTTTTCCACCTCTGTTTCAACCTTTACCGTACAATGATGAAGATCTATGGGTTATATAATATGAGACTAATTACAATATCATGGATTAGGGAATGGTGAATAATTTAGCACGGAAGATCCATGCGGCTGAAACCCAAGGAACAAAAGGCGTGAAAATAGCGAGAAGATTGGGACTGGCTGGCAAAATGAGACCTGGGTTCGAGTCCCAGTCATATCTCTATTTTCACACGTTATTCCTTGGATTACATTATCGTCCAAATTAAAACGTTTAATGCTATTCTCATTCATTATATATGTATGATAATTTGGTATAATTCGCTATTACGTTTCTTTTGAAGATTAAGTAAATTTTAGAGAAGAATTAGCGTCTTGGCCGCACGAAATGTATGGAAGGTCCGCAAGCAGTCACCGGTTTGGCCTCCAATCTACACGAGTTTAGAAAGTGAAAACTTTTCCTCGCACAAAAAACGAGCTAATTAACTCCGCGCTTTATATCCAGAAAAAACACCCGCGGGTCTGAGAGGCAAAAAAAAAGCATACGGACGGAACACAGGGTTGATGCGGTTAACTAATTATTAAGATACATTTCGGGCCGTATTTGTCTTCCTCCTTAAATAAAGAATGAGACTAACGACGGAAATTTCTGGAAAGATAGCGGTAGGGGGAGGTTAAATATAGCGGTGGGGAATGGGGGCGAAGATGTAGAATGGCAAAGAATGGGATTAGCAAATGGAACGCACGAAATTAATTGGCATCGCGTGTTAACGCTCGAGAGGCAATCCCTGTGCGGTGAGAAGAGTGGCGAGGGAGGGAATTGTTTGCAGTGTCGGGGCAAATTAGGGCCGAAAGGGGTCACGGGGGTGTGAGGCGAAAAAGGGGCTGAAGATGGGAACAGAGAACGCGTGGAGTGAGGAATTAATACGCCGCGGATGCCGTGGGGCGCGGGTGTTTACTCCGGAATGCAAAATATACGCGGGCGCCCCTGAATAATTTGTTCTTCTTCCGAGAGTCACGCGTGATTGCGGCGGCCGAGATGGCGGTCACTCTTGTTGACCGCTAATGGGTTTTGGGCATGACGGTCGTTTTTGAATGGGGAAGATGTGGCAAATCTTTTCCATCTAGCGGATGCTCTGTATGGGATGCTGCAGACAAGCGTTGCATTCGTTGATGAGAATGGGTCCAGCGTTAATCCCCGCGCTTTCCATTTTTCAACGTGACATCGTTTCTTTTCTCTCGCGCAACAATTATGGAATTCCAAATAGCTGGACCCGAAACCAGGACTTTAATCCGCGTCTTTTGTTGAGAAATTCTAGGACAATTGGATAATCGTTACCCACTTGCTCGTGGGTAAGTAAGTAAATTGTAAGTAATACAATAACGATGATTTCGTCTATATGAATCGGGATTATTTTAATTAATATTGAGCGATCTTACAACGGATCTACAGTCACAACCGCACGAAAACAATTAAGCCCTGAATAGGATTAGACCGGGATCTCAGTGTTGCAAGGTTGGCAAGCTAACCACATCGCTAAGATGAGATTCAATGATAGAAAGAATATTCAATTTTAGACTAAACCTGCTTGATGAATTCAGAGAATGTGCGCTCTCGAAAAATTCAGATATTATCTTCACCGTTTTGTATAAGACGATCGGGTATCGCAAGAAACACTTGGGAAATACATGCCAGAAGTAGCCACTTTAGAGAGTCTATTTCCGCGAGGATGAAACACTACAGTAAAACAAATTGAATAATAGGTTATAAACTGCTGATGTTTAAAGTCTAATATAAAGTCGTTATATTTGACGGTTTTTTGATGTTTTTCTTATTAAAAAAATATACTTGTAATATTTCTCTTGATTTAGCAGGTGCATGATGGAGGTTAAAAGAAGGGCATTGGTAACTAAGGAGGTTTTTACATAGCGGTAACTAAGGTAGCTTTTTTATAGCAGCTGACGAAGATTTTAGAGAAAATATTAAGAAAACCAAGGTAAAGTTCTTAGTCATTAGGTTTTAGGTTTACAGTGTAAATTTTGATATAAGGAAAGGAGGACTAAGAATTACTGAATACCTTTGAGATGTGTATTGGAAAGAGGGACCTGGGTTGATAGGATAATAAACGAAGTTCTGTGTATTGTGGCAGAAGGAAGGGTTCTGATTGAAGAAATAGGGCATAGGCAGAAAAAATGAGAAAGTCAAGATTTGAGAGGAGATGGATTGAGAGAGAAAGTACTAGAAGATACAGGGAGTAGGAAAGAGGGCAGACGAAAAAGAAAGTTGGATGATATAAGGAGAGAAGAGTACCAGAGGTACAGGAAATGGCGTCGAGCACGAACTTTAAGATCGTTTAAGGTTTAGAATATCCACACGGAAAGTGGAAGATCTGAATTCGAGCCATAGTCACGAATGACTTTTCCACTGCCTTATATTCCTAGGGTTCGTTCCAGGCGCACGACGTTTTAAAGTAAAGTAATTCCTAAATCGCTACACCGTGAAGCCATAAATACTATTTATACGTAGATTTTATGTTTAATATGTTTGCAGTTCCTCTCTTTCATCGAGAGTAGATATAATTGAACGCGTTCAGAATAAAATGAATCGTAAAGATATCCGTGGGAAAGAGGTCCACGCCTAATTAAGTTAGTTGACAGGAAACGACTGCAATTTTTAGATATCCCTCTAACCAGTTCCGACCATTCATCGTGGAGTATGAAAGCCGACTCGAAGCAAAAAGATGTGAATTTGATTTGATGAATAATACTTTTTCTGATCTTTTAAACTCTTACTCTACCACAACTTTGAAAATTATTATTATAAAACGTTTTCTATACACAGCTGATGATGATTCTTTCTTTCGTGATGGATTCAAAACAGAACACCTTAAACAAGTTCTCCCATAAATACTTTTCTCCCTGGTCACTCCATTAGCTTGATATGTTAGAGTCCTCCAATCAGTAAAATTTCAAAAACTAAGATTACGTCGAGGAACGAGTGGTTTGTTTCTCGTCCTCACTCATAACTAACGCTTCACCTCTCACAGTATAGAGACTCACATTGTCTTATAGGAGGTAGAGGATGAATAGAGCACCTAACATTTTTAACCATTTAGAATAGCCATAACGTAATAGGGTATCCAAGACACAATAATAATAATTTCTTTAATGGAAACAGGAAGATGAACCCAATTACATCCGTTTCAATGATTGTTTTTATTAACAAACACGCAAAACCAATCCCTAACTAGAAATTACCGAAAGTAAAGCAAGTAGGAACACGCCTGTTAATGAATTACTGGTTTAAAAACAATTCATAAGCCGTATTTTGGCAGGCGGAACTCGCGTTTAGAGACGAATGGGAAGCTCCGGATTACCGATTTCTGGGAATTCTGGGGACTGTTTTTAAACCTCTAACAGAAAATTCCGATTAGCCGGGGCTCGACCCCGGGACCTTGAGATTGCAGCGCTGGTAAGCTATCTATTCTACCACCGCATCCGATAATATTGTGGTCATAAAAAAACTAGCACAGAGCAAATTCAGTTGAAAATTACTCTTTGGAATTTGGGAAAGTCAAATTCACTGTACATGGATGGACATGCAGCTCTTACAATACTTTTGTACATCCCAAATAGTTCTTGCTGAACAGTCTGTTCAATAGTTCTATCCTATAATTTTCAAACATGCTTTATCCAAAATCCTTATATAATCAATAGGATTGGACCTTACTTCTTGGAACGCCTTTTAATTAATGAGAAACAATCGACTTCGTATTTTCCAATCGATTTTATTAACCGACCGGTTTCGGCCTTCCAGTCATCATGCCTTCATTGGTTCTCATTTATCAGAAACCTTAGGCTGAAGAGGTAAAAAGTCCAATTTGGACTGGAATTAACCATGAGAAGTAAAATACTTATCTAACTTTGAACATAATCAAATGTCAGAATCAGAAAAATGATCTTCTACGAATAATTACAATCAAAAGATAAATCGAGATACAAGATTCGCCGAAAGAAAAATATTTACACTTAGCAACGAGTTAAAAAGAATATGGAATAATCCTAAAAAAACACCGTTTTATCTAATTTTGTCGTCCATAAATGCTTTCAGACATTATTAGCGATAAATCACGTTTCTGTACATACAAATTCTATAATTATCAATGAAATACTCCCAAATATCTTTAAACTTACTCTTAAATTAGTAGGCGTGAGAATGAAGAAAATAACATGACTAAAGCGACAAAAATTTATTTTTAATAATGGAAATGTCCGAAGATTGGGTTAAAAGAATCTTTCCATATTGGGTAATAGTCCATCCATTTTTGGATGTTCAAAAACTGTAAAAAGCGAACGTGAATACTGCACTAAACTTTATTTTGTTCATATTACACACGTGTTGATTTTGAATTGCGATTATTTAAAAAAATAGCTCGTGTATCACTAACTCTGTCAGTAAAACCTTTCAGGGATCGTTTATTCCATAATTTAATTATCGCTTTCGTGCATAATTGAATGATTTTCCTAAATATTAAAAATTCTCTATTAATATAAAACTAATGAAATTGCGAAGGATACAGTTATGAATGTGTAAATTAATACAGAAAATTGAGAAATTTGTATTTAGTTACAAATTAAATTTTCCGAGCTGTGCCCTGAGGGTTGTTTCCAGTCAACTCCGTTCGTAACTCAAATATTCATCAATTCATTACATGACGCGCGGCCTAATCATAACGAAATCCATGAAAAAGCAAATATAACCATAGGGTGTTTAAAAATATGCAATTATACCCACGGTTAACAATTGCGATGATTTAAGAACTCCATTCTCACCGAACTAGAATTTTTTCATCACCAAATGGCGAGATTGGACAATTCCCTGCTGAATTAAAGGGAACTGCAGCTAATTTTTTTAAATAACCAAGCGCGCGCTCAAACTGTGGATATACGTCCTTATCTCTGATTCTGAATTTCTAGCAGACTGCTATCTCACGTCAAGCAGATTCGATATGCAATTTACGAGAGAATTTAAAAAGATAATTCTGACACTTCCATTTCCGAAGACAATTCGGTCGCTTTTTCCCATACAGTTCTTTGCACACGCAATCAATGTCTCCAGCAATACGCACCTATTAACGATACTTAACGATTAGTCCTTCCAGTGGCTAAGCTCGTTATTTGCCTTGCTTATTAAATAAAACTATTATTCTCAACGCTTGCGTAAAACTTTTTGTTTCAGAAACATCCATAAAGCGTTTCATTCAGTAGGTCCATTTGAATCTTTATTACATTATGTAGCTTTGTAAAAAATTTTTAATNAGCCATAGTGTTATGAATAAAAATTAAATAAAATAAAAAGGGGGAAAAGGAAAAGCCCCACATTTATGTTAGATTCTTTGGAAGAGTCCAGTCTCCTTCATAAAAGTAATAACTTTGTCTGCCTTGCCATGATCATCTGCAATGACATCCTTCAGTGTGCTTGCTGCTTCAGTGTGCCCAAACACCTCTCCTGTTCACTAGAATAGATCCTGCACTCAGTGAGGATGTGACATATAGAGAGAAAAATTACCAATCACATAGTCAGAGGAAGTACAGAAGCGTTGCGAATAGCTATGTTTTTATTTGCCTAAGGTGACAGCGGTTCTGGGTTCGATTCCTGGTGAGGGCAAGGATGTGCGAAATGATCTCAGCCGTCTAAGAATTTTTAAGAATACTATAACAAAGAATGAGGCCAAATAGGCGTTTGTTTCCGGTTTCCTTTGCTAGGTTGCTTGCACTGGATGCAACGTCACGAAAGAACATATTTTGCTGTTCCATAGACACTTAACTGGCAGATAACGTGACTGTATTGAACAGTAACACGACATCAGTAAATGAATGCAAGGTTTTGAAGTAATTGTATGGCGAAAATGATAGGAAAGTAACAATGAAATAAAAGATAGGAATAATACACAATATATGTAAATGACAAGAAAATTGTAATAAAATTACTAACTAAAACCGGCTACCGATAGCCAAGTGGGCAACGCGTTCGACCTCAATGAAAGCGGCCCCGGGTTCGATTCCCGGTGGGGACCTACGTGTGAAATGACCTAAGCTGTCGAAGCACGTTTAACAATACTACTACTACTAACTAAAACGTAAGGAAAGCTGAAGTAATGAGCTCCAGACAATTAACAGCGTACACAAATTTACCTTACAGTAAAATTGAGTAATTTGTGCTCAAAGGGAATGAGAACCTAGACACTAAAAACAATATATTGTACTGGAAAGGAAACGGATATATATAATTATCATGGCAACAAGAGGATCCAATATGTATATAATAAAATTATGAAAAACGGGGTCTCTATTTCGTGTATTAAAGAAGAGAGTAGGCTTGTGTTTTTTGCCAGAGTTTTGGGAAACAATAGATAACTCAGGGATGACGACCTTTCCGATGAAGTTTCTTTGACACCGAAATTTAAATTTCGGGAGTATCTCTTCCGAAAAATCTGTTTATTTTAGCAGGCGAACCTGGAAATATTTGACGGCTAAAAAGAACAAGTTCTAACGCATCAAAAAGTAATTTCACTTGGGAGGTAAAAAGAGGATTTCCTCACACGCGGGTAACTACCAAAGGAAAAAGCCGCGCTTTGGGGTAATCTGGGACCAGATTGGACAGCTTTAGCCTTATGGGCGTCTTTTGCGTTATCTTCCGTCCGAGAGGCCTGCTAGCCCCTAACTGGCGAGATAAAGGGAAGGACACGGATATAAAGGGCCAAGGATACACGGTGCCTTTACAGCCATCACACAGCATGTATCCTTTTGGACCTCCCTTAACACACCAGGGTGGAGTAATTACAGATAGGATCACACACCTCTCGTAATGCAGAATTTGTATGTGCATAAAAAGCGGAGTCGTAGGCATCCACAAAGGGAAGTATTCACGTCAAATTATTGACCTGTTTTATAGAAGGTTTGTCCTCAGTAATTTTGAAGCTACAGAGGAATTTTTTCTGAAGCATTCCTTTAGTTTGGACTGCTTTGAGAAGCTCTATTTTACCCCCAAAATCCTTTCATGAATTAAGAGATAGGTAGCCTGATACCTAGCTCCATAGTAAGTTTCAATTTGATTTCTTTTCTGTTACACTAGTCACTCTAAAAGCAAAAATGTTTAAATATAAATTGCGTTATCATGATATCGATATTTTTCAAAATATTTGCGAACCCAATTTTAGTAACATTTTCCAAACCGTGGTTGAATGATTCGCATTTTTCCTGGACCAAAAGTTAAATTTATCATTAGATAGTCACTATCTCTCGCTAATAAATATGATTTTTCTGGCAATTACCAGATACACTCGGGTAGAAGTCGACCACCCGAATTTTTACTTAAAATTTCCGTTTTTACGTATCTTGTGCAGAATTCTACCCTGATTTTTTCGTAAATATTGAATACTGCAAAGCTACTTCTGGTGGATTAATTTTAATTATAACGAATGGACTTCTGAAAATAATATATTTAAAGTAATAAAGGCTAAAACAAATATAATTTAACATTATTAACAACTTTGAGTTTTATGAGTTAACAGCAGTTTCGTATAAGTCAACATATAAGACATGATGACAATGCTTTCTAAAGCTCCAAATAGTGTGAAGTTGGCCAGATTCGATATATCGATTTTTACACTTGTATAATCGATTTATATCATCCTGACGATTTATCGGAAACTTTAATCATATTTTATGCCATCCATTGATTGTAACTGGGCCATTCACCTGCTCATTATTATGGTTATTTTAGACCACAGAGGTATGCATGTTATTTTCAATTAAAATATAAATATGTATCATTTATTAAAATGATAAAATAAATTTTCGAGTTAATATACGGGATACACAAAAAACATCATCTAAAGTTGATTTGCGAAGCTTATATTTGGAAACGGGCACAACTTTTGGGATGACCCTCATACTTCGTGTATAAGCGACTCTGGATTTCCTTCATTGAAATTTTGCATTTAAAGGTCGAACAACACACAAATACAAACAGTACATTTTGAAGTAATGACGGGAAACTTTTTCCGTTAATTTTTTTGGGAGAATTTAAACAGTGCAGTTTCCACACTCTATACGTTCGGAGTGGTTTTGCCATAGCAATGTGATACGCAATGTTTCGTCATTCATTGATTACATCTGCGATACACCGCAGCACGAAACTCCTGTTCAATTAAAATTACGCGCTGTTTTTATCTTTTAGTTCCCAAGACCTTTTCCATTGATACAACAACTGAAAACTAGAGATCATTATTTTTCACGGTTTTATGAAAATGATTTCCGTAATTTTGATTATATTTAAACCAGTATTTAATTTTTAATCCTTCGATCCTATGCGGTTGGATGATTAAAGAAATTATAATTAATTTTAAACGGAATTTATTTGGGAAAATAAAATTCACTATGTAAAATTCCACAGGAGTACATTTATTTGAACGACCGGTTTCGAACAGAGCTAGTTCATCATCAGGTAAGTAAAGCAAGTAAAACAAGTTGATGAACTAACTCTTTTCGAATCCGGTCGTTCAAATAAATGTACTCCTGTGGAATTTACATAGTAAATTTTATTTTCCCAGTGATGGAGTTCCACTTAATGAAGGCAGTTTCTATAGATTATACGGAATTTATCTATTATTTTTTTGCTAGTTTTATTTTTTGAAGAATATATACTGTATTAGGAAGAATAGAGGCAATTTTTGCCCAACCTCGTCGTAAGAGTCAAATAATAATATAACAATATCAAAAAAAAAACAAAAACAACAATAATAATAACATTCATAATAATAATAGTAATAATAATATACTACATTGAAAAAATCAGGTTTAGTACAGAACAGAGGTTGTATTGCGATAAAATGTCGAACTTTAAACGAAACAGAATATTTTCTGAGTATATTTAGCTGGAATGTTTCAACACCGGAAAGGATAAACTCAAAAGAAAATACTTAAAATTCTGAAAAAGTTTCCCTCGTAGCGCCCAATCGCAATCCCTGAGGTATAAATGATTTTAAGAGATTTTCACCATCTAAAAGTGAATATATATCTTCTTTTAGATGCGAATTTCAATTAAAAGTTTTAGTGGCATTTATTACAATTCAGTTTTTCCCCATTTTCGGGAGTAAATTAAAAAAAAACGCCTCCGCGGACTTCTTTGCGGTATGTAGTGCGAAATATCACCTGAAGTGGAAGTTTCTTTTGGAATCAAAATAGTGTTCGTTAACGACATTGCACCGGTTTTAATGTTCGTATTTAAGCAACGCAATTCATACTTCGCTCATTCGCTGTACTGAAGTTTATTTAGTTATATATATACATACATACATACTCTATATTTTATCACACATATTAAGATTAACGGGACCATTAGCATATATATAGAAATATTTTTTATCTGTCTTTTGTTAGAGGATATAGAACAAATGAGCCATTCATTTACTTTTGTCACAATCTTTTTCATGACTGTGATGATATGAAAGTTACTTAGGTATGAGTGCTGAATAATGGCATTGATTTTGGTCTTTCCTAATGGTGTTACGAAAAGTGTTACTTGTAAAGTCATTGCGCTTGGCTTAACCTGACTTATTCTGCTTATAGCATTCTGGCTCAGTGAGGAAAGCAAGGGCAAACAACCTTACTCCTCATCTTGCATAGTAAACCACATTTCCCTCTACAAATTCATGGTAGCTAATGGTAGAGAGGATCAAGTTTCAATTTTTCGGTTTTCGGGTTAAATACTTTACGGAAAATGAGATAAACATAGCGGTGTATATATCCTTCTGATGTTTTCGTTGGTCCCATCTTATATTATAGAGAGCGGGTGAGTATCTATGTTATGCCTATGTCTACATTATGTCTATGTAAGTCCGCCTAAAACTCGAGAATCAGAAGTTGCACAGATTCTAAATTTAAAAAATAGTTATCTACCCTCCCTGCGCAGACAATAGGTTACCTTTTATTTAAAGGTCCCCGTTTTGACCACTGAAATGCAAAGGTGTTTCCGTAATAAATATCTGTTAAATTCACTTTTATCGCTAACAGGGTTTATTCCTTTTGCGAAATTAAATTACAATATAATGGACCGAGAAAATCGAGTTGATCGTCAAAAGAAAGGTAATTGGATAAAGATAATTATTTCGGTCGTTTTGCCGTTACGATAACAAATCTTGGGGTCAAATTTACGAATTAGGAGCGCTCCTTAATCAACTTAAAGGGCTTTTTATCAAAAATTAAGTGTTCAAAGAAAATTTGGTTATTACGTCCTTCCTTAAAATATCCCATAGATACAATAAAAATTAAACGTTTTTCGGTCAACGACATCACAAATGATGAAAAAGATGGGCTTTTGGTTGAGTAAATAGTGATTCTATTCACTATTAGTATAGTGTCAATTCGTCTCATTAGTTACATAAACTTCCTAATGTTTTCTTGAGGGTTCAACATGCCGCAATCGGTATTATAGTTATTAATTTTCATTTCCCCGCTTATACACAACGACAAGTTTGGCTAATTTGATATAAAATCGTGTTTATAACGGGAATCGTTCTTTTAGCCAAATATTGAAATAAGGAATAATAAGTACAAATTTTCTGACGAAAAATTGCCTCTTGTCTGCCCATATTTGACAAGAGCAACTCTAAAGGTTGAATGACTAAACACATTTTATGCAATGCCTCGTAACTTATGTGATGGATTAAAAATTTGTTAATCGAGAAATAACATTGATCGTATTGACGCTTTTCTGCTGTGAAAACATGAAGTTCTCTATAGTTCCCTTTTCGGATAAAAAAGTGTACTTTTAGTTAAGAGAACATTGTTCGTATTACCCACTCTCCCTCATATTTACTCATACACTTTTCAAAATGGAACACGTGAAACCACTGAAGTTCTGAATTTTCTTAATTCCCGAAGTTTCTGGAGAGAGTATACTAAAAATTAGGTAGCCATGATGATGATTGAAATTAGACGCAATCAACCTTTACTTGGTGTATGAGTCAAGAAACAAAGGAATTGCATGAACTATACATAAATATGATACTTTAAGAAATCATTGCACATTATCTCAAAATAATAATTCCTACGGCACTTCCCTTGTGAATAACAGCGGTAACATGCAACGATATGCGGTATAAAAACATTTAGAGTGAAAATATTCTGAAAGATGAATAGAAAACCTAGTGGCAGTATAAACCCAGTAGTAGTATATGAGAACCTGGCAGCTTTAACGTGAGATTTAATCTGACATGAAGGGGAAAATGTATCAGTATTGTAGAATTTTCCTATTATTCTGAAATTAAAATCGCGCTTGCTGTGCTAGTCTGGGATGAGCATTACCGATAGAGCTATGGGATTTACGATTTTCCATTGAATAATTGAATGTTTCTTTAGTATTAGGTACATCTGCACGGAGATACTGTTACTGAAGTTAATTCAATCTGGATCACCTTTGTTAGCCGATGCTATTGCGGATTCATTTACGTTCGCAAATCCTAAAATAGATGTAACAAATTTCAAAAGCTAACGCACTCTTTCCTACAAAGAGAATGTGTGGTATGCTTTAGTTATTCCTTACACACGCAATTGTGGCTGTAGCGTAGGGTGGAAAGGGTGAGTTGGTTCGATGGAAAAGCAAACACGGAAGTGTTTGATATGAAGGGAGAAGAGAGGGTTGATTGAAGTAATACAGTGACGGCAGACGTATTTGTAGGTCAAATATTGAGAGGAGAGGGATTCTAAAATAAAGTTATTGAAGGTAGTAAGCAAGGGAAAGACAGAGGGGAAGGCAAAGATGCTGGTAGATATAGAGGGCGGAATAAGTTATCAAGAAATTAAGGATAAAGCAATGAAACGCAATTTTAGAGTAGATAATCTAATGAAAGATGGAAAGAAGATATGTATAGACATGTACGCGTATCTACCAAGGGATTCACTCAATTCGTTCACGAAATTTACGATTCGTATTCGTTACAGCAGTCAGATAACTAGGCAAAATATTCCTTAGCGGAAAATTTAGTTGACGGAATCATGCATTTTCTGAAGTCATTGAATCAGTCACGCCCGAGTGTGTGACATTAATAATCAACGATGTGAGGAGAATACTCAAGAAATATTCGATCTTAGTTAATAGTCGACCCCTAATTGGTGGTCAGAAAGTCTCTAAATATTCACATACCTCGAATGAATTTCGATTAATATTGCAATAATTTAATTACTAACAATGCTTATGGAGTTAACTTATTCCAATAAAGATCGACCGTAGATGTGTGTGTCATTATAATAATTTTGGTCTTAATGTACTTGCAGCCAAGCATAGAATATCATTACAGGTACAGCTTGACCTACACTTTCTTGCAGGCAAAGTATAAACGAACCTTTCTGTTAGCAAATTTACGAAAGGCTGTGAAAGAGCTATATATTTACAAGAGTATCATGGTCATGGCAATAATCCGTCAGTGTAATTCTTTAACATAACGCATGTTTTGATGTATACAATAACACCAAAATCATCGTTAACCTTCGCATATTTGTTCTTCAATGATTTATTCGTAAAGTAATAATATATATAATATAATGTTTTATTAGCTCTGAGGGAGATGCCCATTAGAGCCGGAGCATAGGTACATTATTGCTCTCAATAACAGATACAATAGATCAAAGTAGAAAAAGACTAAAAAATATGTACCAAAGTTTACAAAGTACATGAAGAACAAACAAGATTAATCATAAGCAATAAAAGGATGATTAAATAATTTGCCTTTAAAAGATCTTAAAGAAGTAGAGTTCTTAATCCTGTCTGGTAAAGAGTTCCAAAATTTGGAGGCTGTTAATAAGAAAAAGTTAACATAAGTGTTGGCATGAGGAATACGTTAAGTGAAGGAATTAGGGCCGGATCGAGTGTTAAGAGAAAAAATTAAACTAAAGTAAAGCAAATAGTAAAGAATTAAAGTAAAGAGATCCAAAATATATTGTGGCTGCGAGTGTCTAAATAATACATACAAGTACGAACCAAACATATATTTCCTTCTCACGCAAAACTACTTCTCTAAAGTAGGCTTTTTTTAAACAAAAATAAGATATCGATTTCGTCCTGGAAAAGTAGTATCCGCAGAAAACTCGGCATCTTAAATTCAGCCTTAAAAATGGACTGAAAAACTCGACTATTATTCGGATATATACGGTACTTCATCATCCCGAAAAGCGAAACTTTTCGGAAAGCGAACAATCTTTCATACTTTAATGGCTCGCGAAGAGAGCGGGCGTTACGTCACACATTTTTCTTCCGCTCTCACTCTCGCTGATCCATCTAAAGGCGACTTAAAACAACGCCTTTCGGTGAGAGCGAGAGAGATGGAAAAACAAAAGGGATCGCCCCCGTGGCAACGAAAAGTGTTAGATTACCTCAGAAATGATGCACTCACCTCCTGAGAAGAAGAAGCACTCCCTTCCATTCCCTGTCTCTGGCATCGATTGACGTCTGAGAATATCTGAACACAGCCTCGCAGTCACACCTTCGGAAAAAAGTCTTCCCATCTCTGGATGGAGCGGAGCAAGGAACAAGCCGGGAGGTGTCGTGTTATAGTGTCGAGGGAGCCTCCGACAGCGAGAGCGACTTTCGCTCCCTCGTTCTCTCTCTCCCAATTCACAGCTCTCAGAACACTTTGCGCACCACCAAAATGCATACCCACGCACTCAGCACTTGTCGCCACAGGTCCCGGCGACACGACATCCCGCCCTCGTAATAACGGGGGTCACAAAAGAGCAACGGAAACCTTGAGGGTGCCTCTAGAATAGAATGCGGGATGGTTGCGGGTGACTCTTTTCATGTTCATCACCGGCATAACTTCAGAAACCGGGTAGTACCTATGAGTACGTATAAACAAAATAAATCCGTAGATTAAAATCCATCGGGGGCCGCGGCTTAACCACGAAGTTTTGTTTTATTAAGAACACGTGGTCACACGCACCGACGCCATATTTACTATTTATCTGTATGTAATTACGCACTTACGTAAATATACATTTATATGTATATATAAACATATATATGTATGTAAACATATATATGTAGATATGTAAACATATTTTTGTATATACATGTTTATATATACGTATGTATATAAATATATGTATAGATGTATCCTAATTCTGATTATCAACTGTCCAGTCTTGGCAGCAGTGAACTTCGGGGATAAAAATATATACGCCTTAAATTTACTTGGACGCACATTTAACAGCCCAGCGAACGTGTGCATTGATAAAATACGCGTGAAGAAAAAATTCCGTAATACATCGTCATTCTTCGTGAGAGGACACGTTCATATTTCACATTTCTTGACGAACCCGCGTCTCCGTGATGGATAGACGCTGTCTACAAGGGGACGGTATTCTTTTTTTCCATAGTTTTCATTTTCCGGTACACAAAGGCCCCCTCTGAGGTGGCCCCTGGAGTGCGAGAGAGTAACTAAACAAAAGGGGGCTACCGATGGACGCCCTCATCTCCGCAAACTGCCAACAGAGGGCGGCACCGGAAAAAGGGAGGGAAAAAACAAACGCCGGCCGGAATTCGCGTTGAATAACGAGACGAAGAAGGACAGCTCCGAGATCCGGGGAGAAATAAATAAGGAAAGGTGAGTTGCTGATAGCGGTCGAAAGAGGGTAGCGAGTGAGAGAAAAACGCTTCTTTCCCCATGGAGTCCGCGTGATCGATATCCGACGATTCGTTGTGCGTCCTCTCTGGCACCATCTGCCGGCGGATGGAGTAATCACGACGCCCGTCCAATGCTTTAGCGGCCTTCACTACTTCCCCGAGTCCACTTTTCTGGCGAAAGCGCAGCAAAACATTAACAACCGGCTTTCTTTTGTTGATTTTTCTCTCTCCGCCGACCGTCCCTCCTCCCTTTCTCTTTTTCATCTGGAAACAGATCTCCGCTGGAGCTACTCGACGAAATCCTCTCTCTTGCCAGCTCGAAAGTGTTTCTGGAAAGCAAAAGATTCTTGCATAAGTAAGAGGCGACAGCGTGTAAGAAACGAAGTACTCATGGGGACTCTCGATTGAAGGACGTGAATAAAAAGGGATTTGATGAACACTTAGGAATACTCTTTTCCTTTAAAGCGTATTTTTATTAGATATAGCCTTAAACACAAAGACTGCATAGAAATGTCAAACTTAATAGAGATAACGAAGCATTTGAATGGAATGGAAAAATCCAATATGGAATGAAAAAGGGATATAAGACCAAGAAAGTTAAAAAGGGAGGTGGAATGAATGGAAACACGATCTAAAGTATACGACTAGTTCTACATCGCCAATCACTAATGAATCGTAAGTAAGCTCTTAGCTTCCTGCAGCATTGCCAAGAGCCCCAAATGTTATGCGGTTGAATTCACTCATAAAATTAATATTCAAAAGAATTGGAACCAGCGATAAGAACTACTTCAGCGTAGCGATTGCTTTTTTATTAATAAATGTTCAATCATACATATTTTTCCGCAGAAATGTTGAATTGATAAGTCGGTGTGTTGCTATGGAAAAAGGCTGAGAAGGAACATTAAAAAAAGGAGGCGAATTTTCATTCAAGTAGACAAAAAAGTTTCTAGAAGAGTAACATTATAGCCTTTAACGTAGTAGTAGAATGTAAATAAGAAACAGACAAGTCGATTATTGTAGAAAAGACTCAACATAGCTGTAATGTAGGCATTTTACGAGAATTTATTTTTGAAATTTCATGTTTTCTGTTCTATTTAGAATTATGTATTCAGATGGGCACAATTCATTGCCAAAACAACTTTTTTATATTGTAAGACCGTTATCTTTGTGATGAAAACAAAAATCTCATCGTTTTACCTCAAAAAGAAACATTTGAAGTCAGATTAACCCTTCTATCACTATTTCCGGTTGGAAATAAGAGAGTTAAAGTAGCATAGCCAGCGTTGGATAGGTCATCAAACCATAGTTGTTTTCTTTCCGATTTTCTCTATGATTCAATGAAAACTAAGAATTTCCATTCGGTTCCATTTTTGTTCCCGCACCCAACCTCGAACGCTTTTTCGCTCCAATATTATAGCCTTGAAAGGTTTAAGTCATGCATAACATTTTAATAAAACCACATTTGATTGAATGCTAGGAAAAAAAAAATCGCGATAACTTCGAAATATGAATATATTCGGTTTTTTATTACAATATAAAAGTAAATTACTGAGTTGTAATTCACCGTTACTCATAACTAATAAATATAACAGCCGTTACACCTGAGTGAAATACGAAACAGAAATCAGGGCAATAAATCACGGTATCCGGTTTCGGTTCGGTTTCAGAAATTCTATATATTTTGTTTCGGATTTGATTCCCACTCTGGAAAAAATAACGAATTTCGGTTACGGTTAGAATTCGGTTTCGGATTGTCTCAGGTCCGATACCTGATAATGATCCCCATGTAAGCCCGAGAATAACCGCCATTACACTTGAATGAAATAAGAAAGAAAAAACAGGACAATGCATTTCGTTATCCGGTTTCGGATCAGTTTCAGAAATGCTATTTATTCGGTTAGGGTTCGGTATCCAAAAATAACGAGTTTCGGTTCCGGTCTCCGGTTGGACTTCGGGTTTCGGATCGACTCCGGTCCTGCGCCTTGTTAACGATTCCCAAATAAACACGAGCCCCTAGTTTGTCAGAAGGCACTCAAGATGCATCAATGCTCCTCTAAGTGCGAGGTCAAAATGGAGAAACGTTCCTTCAAAAAACGAAGTACTCTCATGGACATAAATCATGTGTGTGCTCACCAGCGCGAAAGACTTTTGAAATCTCTCCTTCAGAATCGATCAACCACAAATTGGACATCGATCTATCATTCAGAGACGCATTTCAGAGAATCGACTGAGAGATTTCGAAAGATTGCCCTACCTAGATGACAGTCAGAGACCTGGGCGTAATGTCACATAAACTCCATCTTTCACGTGGTGGCTTTCCCTTAACCGAGAACGTAAACCAAAGCTAAGCAGAGCCTGGCATGGATTACGCCGCGCTATCATCGACAAAGCTGCCCTGATATAACGATTCGAGCGTGTTGGACTCGAACGCATTGCTATTTTCTCTCCACGCCCAACATGATCCTGCAGGTATCACAACTTCTCAAGAGCGAGGTACGGAGTCGATGACCGCAGGAACGTGTGTTTACTCAGTCCCCTCGCTGCTCAAGGGTTCGAGTATTTGGTCCCCTCGGTGGATGTTTGTATTTCTTGCCCCGCTGCTCCCGGATTAACCGTGTAAGTTTGAGGCTGCGAGGTTCGGAATAAGAGGAAACAACAAACAAAAGTAGCGTGGAGATCGACGGTAAACGCATTGGATACTTACTTGAATGCTACACAAACCGTGGTGTATTTTACAGACATATGGGGTAACTCTGTCGATACAATGGTAAGTGGTCGTGTCCGAAATAAATTACGTTTTCAGGTGGATTTTCTGTACACAATATTCAAACTTTGTTCGAGGTATGGAAACATTCTGCATGATATTGCGAACATGTATCTCTTTGCCTATTCCGTGTATTTTTTATTACGGTTACCGACACGAAATCTACTTAGATGGAATTAATAACAAAACTCGGAAATAGTTCATACAAGAATATCAATACAAATAGGCGTAACAGCGTGGAAGCGCATACAATAATCTACAACTAATATTAAATTGTTAATTTAACACTGTGGAAGTCATACAATGTCAATTATTCTCCTCTAAGCCTTTACATAGAGTAAATATGGAAGTTTATTTAAATGTGCTTTATTATTTAGTTCTAGAGATTTCAATGGATCCAAAATTTGGAAAAGAATGATGGATCTATAAATTTACTTTTAGCTTTATAATATCGTTGAAAATAAAATCTGCCCAAAGAATACTTTTCGTTTCTAAAACCTGCAACTACATAGCATGAAAGATCACAGTAACTAATTATAAATGGTGATTTCTATCTATATTGTTGTAACTAATTAGAAAGGTCAGGATTGTTACGGTGCAAGATAACATTTGTCAGGCATTTAAGAGTAAGATATAATAAAAACAGAAGTAAAAGGGCAGATAAATAAGTATAAAATTTTAATTTTAAGGACAATACGTTGAGAATAACCGGAAGTTTTGACCAAGTGTCTGTAGTAGTCCCAAAAAAAACTCGAAGACTGCGGGACTTGAAATTACCATAGCTTAAGTCCTCTCCGATAAATGATAATAAGCTCGATAAATTGGGTTTCCAGTTAGCCTAGAACAGGGACGAGGAACCTTTCATCATTGAAAGGCCAAAATTACCATTTGCTTGAATAAGAAATACCGTTGAGAAACAATCCGCCACTTTTACGTAGTGTGTTGACTATATTCAAATAATTTAAAATCGAAATTGTATCTGAGAAAATGAATTCCTTCGCTGAGTGAAATAAAAGAGAATTAAACATAATATCCTACGCAAACAGAAGTTAAAATTAAAAAGGAGAACTTACACTACTTTGACAGTCACAAAAAAGATGATAGAACAAGTTATATTACCATTCCTTACAACACGATCAGAAAAAAACCTCCCGAAAATATATAAAAAATAGACTTAACAACAAAGCACGTGAATAATAACAAATTCTCTAAAAGTTTACACAACTCTAAAAACACAATTCCAAAATTATATAAATCAGGCATATTCGAAATTTTCTGCGACCACTGCGAGGAAGAGTACATCGGTCAAACGTGACGCAAAAGAGAATGTATTTTATTTTGTACTTAAATGGTGGTATTAGCAAGACCGAGGAACAAAATTATTTAAATATGGGCATTTATTTCAGAAGGTGACTAAAAGGCCTCAATCCACGACCAAAAATGCCACATTTGGCCTGAAAGTCGTCGATTCCCCTACTAGCATAGAACGTCCACCTTCCATGGAAGCTTTTCCGGACTCGTTCCCTTAGGAGGCGTAATCATACCAATGCGGTGAGCGGCAGGAACGGCGTCCGGCCGTAAAAAATGGCCTCAAAACTGAAAATCATCTTGATATCATCGTTCATCATTATCATCGTCATCCGTCGACCCCTTGTGTAATAAATGAGAAAAGGCTAATGCAAGAAAAACATAATGAGGTAGATTGCAGTGTGTAATATTAAGGCAAGTATTCTTTGAAAAAATATTCTCGTACGATAAGAAGGACGCGATATCAAATCTACAGTCCCAATTATCCGGGTTAATGATGGAGAGAGAATAATGGAAAACACGGATAATCCGAAATTTCACTTTGGTTGCTTATGATTTTTTTAATTTACGTAAATGAAGAACTTATTGGAGGACAATTTAGTGAAAGAGGTAACTAGAGGACCCCATTCTTACTTTAACTAGGAGAAGTTTATAGTAAATGGCACTGAAATTTTATAACAAATCACTGCCCCTATTAAATAAATTAATAAAGAAAAACTTGGCAAAAAAACTAAAAATATCTACTAAAAACATATTACAGAGTAGATAAAATTGTAATTGTTAATAAAAACATGCTTAATTATATTACAACGTAATATACATGTAAAAATATTACGTATGATTATAATAAAATATGATGTCTTGTAATTGTAATAAAAAGTTACGTATTCTAATTGTAATGTATATTTGTAATTTATAAGTAAAGAAGAATGGTTATAAAATGCAAAATGTTGTAATTATAATAAAATTTATGTTAGCTTTATAATTACCATTTATAGCATAACTGTTACTACATGACAATGACACCCATTTAAATGCTTGTGTACGTCGTTAGATGAATACATTAATTATTAATATTATGATAATTTGCGCACAAGTTATTAATAGTTATTATATTCGATTGTCTCATGGAATAATTTAGGCCCGGTATTATAATGTATGCTTAAAATGGACTTTAACTAATGTTCACTTTAGGGCCCGGAACTATTATCGTTTGTTAGAGTGAAAGTGAAATTTACAGGTAATATCCACGCAAATCCTTTAGATATATAGGATATTAACTATAGGCTTCACTTTTAAACTAACGAAACATTAACAAACCGGGTCCTTAAGTAAACATTAGTTAGTCCATTTTAAATATACATAATAATACCTTGCCTGAGAGTTTTCTTCACCCGACTGTGGATCTATTAATCGGCGATAATGTCAGTGTAGTTGTATTCCCAATGCTTCAAGGAAAAGGTCTTACGTAATTCCTACTTGTATTAAAACGAAATATTAATGCTTTTTGCGTTAGATTTTATTGAAAAACACAGCGGATGATATCGACATAAAGTCGGAAAACCATGCACGGATAAATCCGCAAAACGGATAATCCGTGCATGGTTGGATTAACGAGAGCACCCGTGGATTAACGAGAGTTTACTGTGAATAATACAGCAAGCGAGTTGAGAAACCTCAAAAGAGAGTTCCAATCACACAGTTAAGGTGTCATTGCAGTAGGTAAAAGAATGATCTAAGATGCGATAAAGGAAAGAGAGCAGCAATGCATAGAAGAATGTTTCCATTGATGGATGACCTAGGGGAGAATAGACAGATATGGGAATTCTCGGCCTGCATGAGAAATCGAGAAGAGCGGAGGTAGCGTAGATAACATCGTTCAAGTCCCATTCAAAAGGCAGAAAAGTAATAACGACTACGGCGCTTCCCGAGCCCAATATATTTAAGTAAATTTCTGTTTTCTGGTTTATTCACGCTCTCTCGTTGTACGACCGGAGGAATTCAGTTATGGCCCATAGCAGTAATAATGCGGTCCCGTTGATGAGAAAGCTCCTGTAATGAATCTTCCATCAATTTTGATCGTCCCAATCAAAAGTTCCGCCCATAACTCGTTGGTGAGGGGAATGATTCATTACCTTTCCATTGATCTTTCTTCTTTGCTTCCATCTTCCCTTCCTTCCACTAACGCGATCAATTCGAATCCAATACACTTCATTCCAGGCTCACCTGCGCTAATCTTTTCACCGTCCCGTTCCCTAACAGCCCTTTCCCATTTCCCTTATTCCCTCCCTGCCCCGGCCCTTCCTTCTCTTCACAACCCATTTCGTCCGCGCTATCGCAGGCCACCATATCCATCCCTTTTATCACCTGCTCCGTCTTCCATTTTCTCCCCGGAAAAGGTGACGCCTATTCGCTCCATTTTCTATCTAAAAAACCTCCTGTTTCCTCTCCCGTACACTGCAGCCGATAAATCAGCTCCCCTCCCCGGAAAGTGTGGTCCGAAGTGAAATGAGCGAGGAAAGATTTGCAAATCAATTCACAGGTGGCGCCTTTCTAGGGCATTTGTCACGCCTTACCAAGGACGGCCGCGCATTATGCGATGCCGAAATTGTTTCCCCGACAACAAATTTACCCAGTGGCAGAAATGCGTTATCATCGCGGAGGACTGCCTAACAAGAGGACTAATATTTCAAGGGTAATGTAAACTATGCAAAGAAATAGTCCGGCTTTCAATGCTTCTGTGTTGTTGTAGAGCATTTAAATTCTTTTAATTCCATTAACCAGAGCTCTGATAACATTACGGACCAGTAGTGGCATGGTAATACTTGATAGATGTTAGAAGAAAGAAGAAGTCTTCAGCAAGGGGGCCGGTTCAGACCTCAATCCCTTCACCTTCAGCTACCACTAGCTCAAGAGAGGGAATGAGTCTCAGTAAGTGAGATGAGGAGTGAGGTAGTTTTCATTTGTTTTTATTTGTGAGTCAGAACTCTTACGCCTGGTACTATATTGTATACTTTAAATGGACTTTAACTAACGTTCACTTTAGAGCCCGGTATAATAAGGGTTACTTAGAGTTAAACTGATAATCTTTCATTTATATAGAACATTATCTACAATCTTCACTTTAACTCAAACAAAAAATATAATACTGGGTCTTATAGTGAGCTTTCGTTAAAGTCCATTTTAAGTATTCTGGGCCAATGAGTGGAAAAAATTCTCGTAATAGCAAAATCATGATCCAAAGATTTTCTTGCGATTATTTAAGGAGTGACTACAATGAATGCCATTAGGCAATATCAATCACACATAAAGCTGTTATCACGGCTGTAAGCAAGACTATAAAATAAGTAAAATATTAATTTTATATGCCTATTTTGATGGAGAGATTTTCAAAATTTTATCAATTCACAATAGAAAGGTATAGGTTTCGAGTTCTTTGCGATTTAACAATAACAAAATGAGTCAAAAGTAAATGAAAGATTCGTTATATCTTAACCTACACCAAAACGCAAGTGAAAAACATTCCATTCATCAAGGCATCGTAGCAGAAACCCTTAAGAGATATTATCCATCTTTAAATACTACACCTAGCTAAAACTTCGCTCTAAATAAGCAAAATTCATTATCAATAAAGTCGCTCTCGTGTTTATTAATATCTTATGGATACCACATTGTATACATTATTGTTTTCCATGATAGTAGCGATAAATGTGCGGCATTTTCGAGAATTGGCAGAATTGCGACATTTCTCCGGAATCAATTCCACTTATACAGGGTCGAGTTGTATTTATTCTGCAAGCGGGGGAATGAATGGAGTCAGGATTACCATAAATGTTCGTTTATAATTCATGCTAAATGCATAATGTGCGCTAACGAATGCTGTGTGAGAAACACCAACCCTCCGAATCTCCGCGTGACACAAATGTATGTATTACGGATCGCTTAGTCGTCACAATTGACGATTGATTATCCTCTGGTATAGAAATCGAATGCTGCGTGAATTGCTATGCTAAAAGACCTTTTCCGACTCATCAGTTATTAACCTCTGATGATAAATACACTGATTAAAACCGGAATTGCTCAAATTGTAAACAAATGCTCAGTAGTTGGCTCCTTAGTAAGAAAATCTATCATTGACGATTATTCGTACAGCCTCCGTGAGATGAACTTATTAACAGTAAAATCGGTGAAGTATCTCGAAGTAACCCTCACGAATAACTTAACATGTAGTACCCACATCCATAATAAATGTGAAAGGAGCATTAAAGAAACGTCTTCGTTGAGAGAATAATCTGTCGGAGCGAAGAAAAATTTCGTGAGCGAGGCTACTTTGCGCTAGTTAGGCTTCAACTTGAGTATGCGTGTAGTGTATGGGACCCTGCCGACAAGTGTTACATTTAGGAATTAGAGAAGGTACAGCGAAAGGTGATACATTTTGTGAAGTATTGCTACGATAAATCAGTGAGCGTTACTCAGATGCTTCAGGACGCAGGATGGGACTCTTTAAAAGATAGAGGATTTAAAAAAAGGAAAAATTTACTAAATATGCTCAGAGAAAGTACGTTCAGAGATGATGTAGCCGATATAACGCGTCCTCCATGTTACATAGGGCAATCTGATACTGAGAGGAAGATCAGGGAAATAGATGCTAGAAGGAATTGATTTAAAGATTCATATTTTTCGCGAACGATACGCAAAATTAATCGAGTAGGGGAGTAGAGTCATGGTGCAAGTACCCCCTGCCACACGCCGAAAGGCAGCATGCAGGGTACTTTCATAGACAGATTTTAGTACCAATATAGAGGCATTCCTACTATCCTCTTTGGACTTGGTCTATGGTTGGAAAGTAATTGCTCTAATTTTAAGAACGGGAAAAATATTCGCGTTATATCAGCTAGTCAACATTGAAAATCAAATTATGAAGCAAAGCACCTGAAATATTTTGGTTACTTGCGAATTAAATAAGCATATCAGAGGCTTTCACGTGTGTGTTATTGAGGTAACTATTTTTTGCTCGCGCTTTATAGCTGCTTCTGCTTCTGAAACAAATGAACTACAATCCACTTGTCTAATTTCACAAAATGGTAAAAATACGGCTTAGTAAAAGAGTAAAATATTTTGTTCGTTTTTATCATTTCAAAGATAAGTTATAAGAATTTAATCAGAGATAAAACCCAGCAAAAATCGGCAGAAATTGTGATAGAAAAAAATTTGAGCAATTTACCTTAAAATTTTTCCCCTAGACTATCGAATGGCACGGAGGGAAATTGATATAAAACTCTTTTAAATACCAAAGAGAATAAATAACGGCTCTTTATAAAAATATCAGCTAAAAACCATTAAAAATATTCTTCGGTGATTAATAAAGATTTATCGATCTCTGGGGAAAAGCTTTTGATATATACTCGTTTTCAACTTGGTAATAAATCGTTAATTTTAACGGATGTCGTTGAATGAAAGGGCTCAATACGTTAAATCAAATTCCGAAATTTTTCACCACTCGACTTCAAATGGAAATCAGCATGATACAGCACGAATACTGGAGAAATAGAAGGGAGATCAATGCACTTGACTCCGGGCCGAACAGTTATGAATACAAAATGTTTCTTTAATGCTGCCGTTATTTCAGCGCGCTGAAAATAAATGAGTGATGCCTGTGAATTTCGTGTTTTCCATAACGAGATGATGAAAGAAAAGATTTATGGCCTCACCGTTTCTGCATGGCGTCGTGTGCAAATTAAGAGGTATTCATAACCGTTGCTACCAAGAAATTCCGGCTGAAAACATTTATTAATGGATGTAAATGTCTAGTCCCCAAGGAGGCGGTGTCAGCGAGCAAAAAATGAAATTTCCTCTTCATCCTCGAATTCATTTTACATATCTCTATCCTGAATTAGTTCCGAATATCTCTACTGCGTAAAAGATTAATATAAGTTAGCTAAAGCTTTGAAATTCAGAAATAGAAGATATTCGACGTGGAGGAAGGGGCCTAGTCATGGTTAGTCCATAAGGTGGGTTTAGAGCAATTGAGTAAACACTGCATTGGCTACAATCCGGGGTCAGAAACATCTCTGCTCAAGAACTGACGAAAATGTAAATAGATTTATTTCAACAATATTGGCACTATTGGGAGAGGTCATTCTCGTAAATGCTTTCGTTTAATGCTGGCCCAGTTCTCAAAGGGGGGTTTGAACCCCAAAACCACCCCCTTGGCTACGCCTCTGCTTGGAATGTAAAAGTGTTTAACATATGTTGAAGATTATACGTATATTACATCGATAGACGGATATGTGATACACATTTGCATAACGATTCTCTTTCGTAATATGAGCGATCCTAGATATTATTATTATTATTATTAAATTATAGCAGCATTCATATTTTCTAATGTGAAGATGAGCAGTCAAAAAAGTCACGGAAATTGATTTTTGTTGAAGAGTACTTTCTTGTTCAAGTGGAATCGAAAGTTGAGTTTCCCAAGAGAAGTATAGGAGTGAAATGAGTAAAGCTGGATTGAGGATGATTTGTGGAGGAAACATGTGAAAAAGTATTGGTACGGGATGAATTAGGATTGAGAAAGTCTTTGTGACAGGTGGAAGGGGGTGAGGTTAGGTTAGGTTACGTGGGACACATGAAGAGGAGCTTAATGGGAGTGAATGGTTGAATGTGGTGAATGATGTGCTGAAGAGAAAAAAGCAACATTCTAAATGCAAATATATCTAATAAAAATGTATGAATGCGCTTGATGGAAGCAAGTTCTCAAGAATAGGAAAGTAAATAGAGCATGGATATAAGAGGGTCAGATAAATGTAAACGGATGATAATTGGGGAATTTTGTGAATAAACAAGACCGTTAGCTTGCTTACCACGAAAGGAAACACAGCAATACCTTGGCTTAAGCAAACTATGCGGTTCTATAAGCTATGCGGGTCTTGATTTCTCTCTCTTGTTTCTTCTCTCACACGAGACTAATTCAAGCTTGAGAGAAGCTCTCGGCTCTACCGAATAAGTCTAACAAATATTATAAAACGTAGACTAACACTAATTTGTGAAGCGTTATAGCAACAAAGCAAGTATTAAAATATTATTACCTCGCTACGAAGAATTTCTGCAAGGAAAATAAAAGATACAGTATAGTCAGACGAGTATTTTAGGTTTTATGTAGCTAATGACATCGAAATAACTTAGTTTTACGTAACACATTCTTTTATACTTTGTATTAACACGTTAAAAGAGACTCTTTATATCAAAATAGTTTATTCTCAGTTAGTCAATATGTTTGTCCTTCGCCCCAATTAAACAAGAGTTGTACCCCGACTCACACGAATTCGAAATACGCGTTTTTTGTCGGTCTCATCTATGGTATGTCGGTCTCATCGTGGTACCACTCTAGCGTGAAAGCTATGCATAGATATATCTACTCCCTTACTTACAGAATGAACACTTTTAAATACTTACACAAATCCCTTTACGACCACTATGGAAACAAAAAAATTCCGAAATTCGTATACAAATATCTTATTTCCTGAGCTGTATACCAAATAACCTACCTCCTTTTATAGCAAACCACCAAGGGAAAATCGTGAAGTGTTGTTGAGGAAAACGGAGCAGACCGACTTGGAAACGGCCGAAGTCAATTCGACGGAAAGGTCCACCCGCCTTGAGGAAATAAAAAAGTGCCTCCTGCGGCTAAGAAATTCGGAAAATTCAGTTCTGCTTTTGATGGCGAAGTCGAACGGCTGACCGCAGTCGCCTTGTGGGAGAAAATCTGGAAATCTTTCACTAAGGCCTTTGCTATCGACTAACGCAGCTTGTGAACTCTTATCCTAACAAAGAGGCCTGTGAGGAGAGGCTGAGACGCCCTAAAAACAGAAGTACTTTCTTGGACAAACTCGATAATAAGATCGATCTTTATTGAAGGGACGATGTTTCCGAGATTGGACGCCGGAGGAAATTTTCTCTCTACGTGGCAATAACCCCGCTCTGCCTTTTCCTAACGTTGCCATATGTGTTTAAAAACGGAGGGATAATGGAAAAATCATAATGTCGTTTCCCAAAACGATACGACATTTCTTATAATTTCGAAAGAGAATTGAACACAGATTACAAAGCCAACTTCTAATTTACTTTGGTTTCCCTCGATATAAATTAAATTTTTTCAAAAGTTACACAGCGTTTTAATATCTTTTCATGAAAGGGTTTCTAGTTAACATTTTTTCACATACAATTTTAAAGAAATATACGGTATAAATATGTTGCGTACAAAAACAGGTACATACATACATCCATACGTGTGAATATACTGTTTTATATGGAGGAGTGAGGAAAACTTTCTAATATCAACAAGGTGTTTACGGTGGCGTAGTGGTTAGCGTGATAGCCTAGAAACGCCTGGGATCGAATCCTGGTCAGGTCAGGGCTTGGTTGTTTGTGTTCCTCTTTACAAGGTCAATTGTAAGAGAGGTCTCATTAGACTGAAATTGGCCTTTTATTATCACGACCGGTTTCGGCTACACAATCATCATCAGACATAGCCTAAAACAATCTTGATAATAAACACCTTTTGGACATTAAAAAGTTTTCTTTATTTTCTTAGAAAGTCTTTCCATGACGTCCGGCCAAATAAGATAGAATTTTTATGTGGTTACGAACTTATATTTTCTTCGCGCCCCTAAGCCCCCCCACTCATAAATATTAAGAACATTCACCTGAAATTAGTCACAATGGCAAACTTTAGCCGTATGTAGCCTTGCGAGATAAATTAGAGGTTAAATTTTGCAGCTTTTTGCAATTTTTTACGTAAGACTTAGGCAGCTATGACTTATGAAATGTCTACCAGAAAAATGTATTCCATAGATTTTGTTACTTTAATTTCGAAGAGGGTATTCTGAATGTAGCGTCCTTAAATTTACAAGGGAAGAAAACTGCTACTACTCAAGATGTTGACAAATTGCGAAAATTATTATTAATACTGAGCACAAAAGTTAATTCCGAATGCCTATTCGTGATTATTTACGAATTTTAAGGAATTTGGAAATTAATTAATATTTGAAATAAAATTAATTTCATTGATTCGTTCATGGTACTACGCTTTGATAAGTAGAATGTTTTTAATTTCTCTTTTGGTGCAGGATGGATACAGTTATCTTTGATTCAAATTTGTCTCTGTCTTTCTCATGGTTGTGATAATGTGATTGCAGAAGAAGTACGAGAGTTACTAAATAACAGAATTCATCCAGATCACTTCATATGGAATGCTATGAAACGTGGCATCGGGCTCCCGGGTAGCCAAGTGGCCAAATAGACTTCGGTGAAAGCGATCCTGGGTTTGATTCCCGGTGGGGGTCTACGAGCGAAATTACCTTAGCTTTCGAAGCACTTACTGACAATAATATTACTGCCACCGAAAAGTAGAATCTATACGGTCTTCATGCTAAACCAACGTGGATATATTCCACTAATCCAATTCTAGCTAGGAGATGAAAGCAAAGGCAAACTACATCACTCCTCTCCTTGCTTTGTAAGCCTCATTTATCTCCAGTGCATTCGATAAGTACTAGTGAAGAAGTCCAAACCGACCTTCAGGACAAACCCGTCAATTACAGAATGTAGATGAATGTTATAACAAATACGATCCACGAACTTCAAAATCTTCTAAATTGCTACATTTGCTTCTTCCAATGTTAAAATCCTTACAGTGCCGAATGTCGCCCATGCGGAATTGGACTCGAGAAAATGGACTGCGAAAACAGAATTCTGCGCGCCAATAGTATAAATCACAAGGAATAAACTCTTTCGAGAGATTGCGGGTTATGAAATTCCGTTCTCACTTCAGGAAATCGCTCCATTTCTCCCTCACTGATCTCCATTCAGCTGTAAATAACAGCTGTAAAACAAATCCTAAGAATCTTCATTTTGCTCCGTAGATGGTTTCGTCGTAATAGATGTAAAAATTTCCGGATTGAATTTCTAATATACGTAATTTCGGAAAAACCTCAAAATAATTCAATTTCTTATTCAACGGTAATATTTTTGAAGGTCTACTCACCATGTCGCGATAAGGAGAATGCCATACCAATAGACGTCGATAGTATGAGAATATTTAGGCAAAAAAAGAGGTTTCTGAGTTTTCTTTCTTGCCATAACGTGTTTCATGCTAAACATTACAAAGACGAAATGATGATTTCAAGTATTAGGTAACTTATGCGCTTCCTTTGATTCACAATCAGTTAACTCATTATAAAGACCTCCCTCAAAACAAGCCTCAATGAAGATCATTTTTTACCATTGTACTCATAAAAATATATAAACGCATTTATATACTCATAAATGTATATTCTACCTTTTTCCAAAGACTTATTGACCCTCGTATTTTTCTGCGAATTAATGCCGTATAATGAAAAAAGGCCATTTGTTTCTTACTTAAATACATTAACGTATTTGTAGAGATCGTTCAACAGTTAAAAAATCATTCCAGGATTTTGAAACGGCTTTCTAATATCAAAGCTTGTATTATTTAAAATAAAATTAATACGTCCAAGTATAACTTCATGGAACCATGCACGAAATGCACGGTATTTACGGAAGAAAGTGATATAGGCAGGTCTTTTTACTTTTCAGCGACTATTGCTACATCGTTTCCAAACCGTAGAATAAATATTCTTTCTCTTTGTATTCGTTTTTGTCTTTTTCGTGACTTCATTTATCACCTTCTCAGTGTACACGTAGAAGATCAGTGGTGACGAGCAGCATCCCCATTTTACTGCTTTTTTATCCAGCGTCTTCGTCCCCGTCACCACGCTTGATCACGTCTGTTTTCTCTGTATAAAGAGCAGGGATCAATCTCCTGCCGAGGTAATTTACTCCAATTTCTTTTCGGATCCGTAGCATTCTGTTACAGTCGTCCCTGTGGAAAGCTTTCTATAAAAACACGAGGGATACGCAACTTGGTTGGTGTTTCTGCTATCACTTCTCTATGATCAATCTTAGGAAAGAATAGCTTCTCGTGCAACTCGACTTATTCCGAATCCGAATTTATAAACACTCTTTCTCTTTACTGCCCGACAGACTCTCATTTTGAGAATCATCGAGGCATAAGAATACAGGCTGGACCGAAATTTTTCGTATTTATCTTCCCTTCTTTTTGGTATCTGTCTGTACAGTCTTCAGCCCGAATATTGGTTTGAACCTCATCCCTCTACCATAAGCAACGAAAAGCTTTGGAGAGGGGTCTGAGTCGACTAAGCAAAATGAGGAGTGAGGTAGTTTACCATTGCTTTCCTCACTGAGACAGAACGCTATAAGAAGAACAAGTCCGTGTAAGTGAAGTACAGTACACTCTATAAGTAATAGTAGAAAGGGGAGACCTGAATCAATGTCATTATTCAGCATTACTCATACCTCAGTAGCATTCATATTATCACAGCCAAGAACAAAGCTGAGATAAAAGTCAATGAAAGATACTTTTTTCTCTATCCTGTACCAAAAGACACCCGAAAAACATTTCATTCATCAGGACATGGTAGCAGGAACTCTTTGGTGTTTAGGGACAGCAAGGTTTCTTTGGGTAGATATCACAGAAGAGACAAAATTCCTAGGAAAAAACGGACATGGACTAATTAAGACATGATCTTAGACTATCTAGGACTCGAACGAAGATCTTCCACTTTACTGGTGGATGCTTTAACCAATTAAGCTATCTAAGGAGATCATTCAGAAATATCGTCTATGTAGGCGAAGTAATTTTTTGTAAATGCGCGCATAGCTTTTAACTTTTACTTCACATACTAGTTTGTACATGAACAATTAAAGAAAAATAATCAATACTCATATGAATATACTATTTCAAATAAAAATAAAATAGACTAACTTTGATTCTAAAATAATATCAATTGTGTGGGTCTTTACTTGATTGTATTGCGTAACTACTGATAGCGAGTTGACCATTAGATTTATTTACACAAAGCACAACAATATATGCAATTTTGGAGGTTTGCTGCTCATGATGATGCAACGCATCTATAGCCTGGTAGTTCTATGTTGTTTTTGTGGTATTTATAAATAAATTTATTAGTTAACTCGCTATTCGTTAAAAAGCGATTTCATCGTATGAAAAATAATTATTTTAGAAACGTGATGTAGATATTAAATCAGAAAAATTTTAAAATGAGACTTAAGAGATTTAAACTTTCGACACGTATGACTTCTCTCCAATAATTTTGAATGGCGAACACTTGAGTCCCAAACTTAAACAGGATAGTTGGTGTTTCATGCGTGAAATTTAAGACGTTCCATTTCACGAAATTACAGCCTTGAGTTAGTTCCAGCTGAGAAGTTTTAGTAGATCCTAGGGGATATTCGAGATGAAGACTCTTTTGTTTACATGTTTTAGAAATATCTTCTCAGTAGCAAATACTGCCAGTAGACAGATGCCAACAAAAGAATCGAAACAATGTAGCGCCAAGGGATGCTAAAATGGATTTCCTCTCTTTTCCAAATATCAAATCTCACCTAACATTCCTTTCCTGAGGAAAATTCTTCAATTTCATTCCTTTTAGAAAATTTCAGACTTCTATAATCCCATACAAAATGGCTCGCATTCCATTTTTTTCTCGTGAGAACCTTGTCAAAGCGAGACACCAAATATATTCTTATGCGGAGATTGTCTGAACATTGATTTAAAGATGACAGCATACGAACCGTACTTAAAGAAAGGAGTTTTAATGCAGTGACAGAGAACGTTGAGGAATGAAAGAGTAAAGCTGGTAAATGGTCTTGTTTGTGCAATAAAATTTTTATCAATTTCAACGAAACCACGTACGAATCGTTGCAGGCTAAACTTCGTTTTGGACGCACCCTAAAACATTATCATTTACTACTTAGTTATTAGTCTGAAATGTATGCGAGAGTTTAACTATTTAGGAACGCCACATACTATAAAAATACCACAATTACATTTATCACGTTGATTTCTTTAAAAAATTACGTCATCCATTTAATAATTACTTTTATCTTAAGAGACAGGAAAAATGCGTGATTTAAGAAGAAAATTGTACAATCGAACAATTGTGACGTACAAAAAAGCAAAAAACAGCAAAAAGTTGCAAATGGGACTCAATTATAAATGAGTATATGATAAACTACGAGATTTATCGAAGAATTGATGTGTGGTGTAATGCTTTAATGTACAATATAGTGTATTGATGTATTTTTATACGTGATATGAAACTATGCTTCAGGCAATAACATGCTAACTTATGCAGCAGCATGTAATGATTAAAAATGATCGATTTTAATAATAATAAGACTCGTATTAAGATTTGGCTACCTATATCATTGTGGACAATCCAAAATTTGACCTTTTTTACTGACGTATCGTAATTGTCATTGTTACTACAGATTGTTGAGTACTTATTTTTGTTTATTATTATGGTATATTTAAACATTTTCAAGCAATATATATATATATATATATATATATTTGTGTATTCCTTTTATAGTCAATTTATATATCAATCTTTACAAACTATATTAAATGTACATTGTATTTTGTACTGAGGAAA
>KZ308529.1:772935-783512 GCA_000376725.2 Ladona fulva | reverse complement strand
TAATGGAATAAATAAAGGGAAAATATTAAATTCTTGCCCACCAAATTTATCTCAATAGCGGAAGTAAACGTGATTTTTATTTAATAATAGTGATTCCATACCTGGAGCATTCGCCGACATGAAATAAATTATGCTTTTCTTATACAAAAAAATAGACTTAGGATACATTTCCTGGTATTCACTCACAGAAAACTGATTCATGACAGAACTTTGACTTGACCACACCACTATTTTAATATACCACTAATGTGTGGTGTAGTAAACGTTCTGCCATGAATTCGTTTCTTTTTTGTACGATTTTCAACTTATTTTTCGATAGAATAAGTATAAGTTCGATAATTTTACACGCCTATTTAGAGCGAAATTCTGGATTACATTCACATACTACTGCGCTATATTTGGCAAAATATATGCAGTGACTTTTTGCTACCTCAAACTGATACCATTGCATATGGCCCACAATATCTTATGAAATGCTAGGATCTGAAGTCCCCTCTTTTCTAGAATTACAATTATTTTACTAAAGTGAAGCACGAGAATACGTTATTTGCATCAATGCATCAAAAAATTGCATATGCTGCAAATGTAACAACGTGTATGCGAAAATGCTACCCTTCAAGACAAAACGGTTGTATCAAAAAGAATCATCGGTTTGCAAGGGACATTTGTTATGAACTGTCAGGATTTTAGCATAGTTACTTTTGGAATGCGCCTCAGCAGCTCTGTGTTTCCGCATGATTAAGCATCCTCTACAGTGACTTTCACTCTTGAGGAGTAATGGAGCAATAGCCGTAGAAATTGAGAGTGCTAGATTAAGGCTTGTCGAGTGAAAGGGACTGGAAAGCAGATATGGAGAAGGGGTATCTTCAGTAGAGCGAAGAAGTTTGAGTATGACCACTCTGCGGTCTGTGGAATGGAGACCAAATGAGCATTGGGAATGGGAAACGATATCGATTTGAGGGGCTTTCGAATAAATACAACGCCACACTCATTCAGAAAGTTACAAAAACAAGAGTGAACTGAATTTCTTTGCTGTTATTACGATGGCACTGAATACACAACATATTTAATTATCGAGATCTCTATGTTGTTGATGCATTGTTTACTAAAAAGTCTGAGCTTGGTGGTGAGCTTGTCTAAAACTAAAACCAGAGGGTTTTTCTGTCGTGGAACATTTTTCGGGGCTAAAATATCACGTTTTTTTCCTTTACAAAACCATTCTTTCTTTCCTTTTTTATTTCTATTACCACTGAACTTGTTAAAGTAATATAAATACTGCAGTTTGGTATCTTATGTCATGTTATATTTTTGTATTTGTATGTCCATTATTTTAATAATGATTAAATGGAAGTTGGGACTCTCAAGTCCAAATTTGCCTAATAAAGACGATTGTATTTATGTATGTAAAACGGATAGTATTTTGCGGTCATCGAAAACATCTTTTAAAGAAACTGTAAATACATCGCGAATAGAATCTGCTTAGACTCAGATATTTATAATCGAAAAATTTTTGTTGCGCAGGCATTAAGTGTTTTACAGGACTGCGGGTGCCTATCATAACCCTACCGTGGCATATAATGAATTTTGAATAAAATTAACATGGAACCCGGCAGTAATAATCTTTGCAAATATGTCTTTAGAAAAAATAAGTAAGACCACCACTGATTTTCAATATCATATCAAAAGATGTATACTGAATTTATATCTTTAAATTGTTGAATTGATGCACGAGTACTGTTTTTTAAGACTAGAATTTTACAGTATGATGATTACGCTTGGTGATTTATCACATATCATAAATTTTACATTAACTTCATATTATAGTGATTCTTTTAACTATTTATAAAATACACTGTATAAATAAAATACAAAATTTCAAGTTAAATATTTCACAATGCATGATCTATTAGAGTGATTTGTATTAAAAAATATGTAATCTAGATCAAATGTTTTGAGCACAAATAGCATATATGAATGTGTGAGTGTATGAATTTATATATATTTATATATGTGAAAATGACAGCGTTACTCTTTAAGCTTATCATTCGGGCAATTTTTCAAAGGACATAGATATCTTGCTTCTTAATGTAATATTCCACACAGCTCACTTATCAAAGCCATGTTTAAATTAGTTTCCGTTACATCGTAGTAGCCTCCCTTTGTGGCTTCAAATCATTCCTTCACATAAATTTTTCTATTTCCGTCTGCAGGCTTCTGAATCTTCCACTGTACGGGCATCTTTCGAGATATTCCTTACTTAAGCCTTTTTCTGCTTCAAGGAATACGGATCCCATTTTCTAAATACTTCCCATGCTCCCTCTCCTTATTTTCCTTTCGTTCCCCTTGTACGTTGAAGATGCTGGGGGAGACGATTCGGCAACGCACTGCAGAAAGTTCAAATGAAAATGTATGCGAGAGAGACACTCGTTAACCTTATTTCGTACTTGATTCCTTAAACGTGATGCTTCTTCTTCATCGTACCTCGACTGTAATCTCGCCTCAATTGTTCCCAAACAATTTTTAATGAAATAATATGAAGCCATGTATCATATTCAGGGCTATGAAATAATAATCACTTCGTAGCTGCTTTTGTTCCCATGTCCCAAACCAAGTGGGGTCTGTGTATTGTCTTTCGCTGCCCGAGGTTAATCATCCATTATTGAAACTGTTCACCCCTTCCACCTTCTTATGAGCCTTCTAGTTTACCTTCGTCTCAAGATGATTGACATTCATTCATTATATATAGTTACACAGAATATTTTTCCTAAAGCGAAAAACATCCTCCTTTTGATGAGAATTCTCCCTAATATAAATCCGTTCACACGGTTTTTTTCTGCTTTCAGAGTCTGTTAAACGTAAAATTTAAAGGAAAAGATCCTAAAAATTCTATATTATACCTAAGATTATAACTTTTAAAGATATAATATCGTTGGTAGTATAAGAATTACCTCATTTTCACTGAAATGTTAATATTCTTGTCATAGACAAAGGTATCACATGTTTTTCTACTCTGAAATACTTGATGATTCCTTATTTCTTTAATTTCGACTAAGGGTAGATATAAAACCATCTAAATTTTAAGGCATTTTTGCACTAATTCAACGATGAATTACTTCCTTCTTAAATATAACTACTACTATGTTGACTTATCTTAGGCATGGTTTTTCGTTTGTGTTTGTAATTATTTATAGTAATGGTTGTGAAACTTGACTAAAATATGTAACCTTTATTAAAATACATAACCTTACTAAAATACGCCACCTTGACTAAAATGAATAAATACGAAATTATTATTTCGTTTCGCAGAGATTAATCATTTTATACTACTAAAATGCATTATGTTACGACTCTATAGCTTAAAAATATCAAATCACCTGTAAGATTATCCATTGACCTCCGAAATTAAGTCGTTATACGCTTTAAATTTACCTAGTAAGTCCTTAAATTAGAGGTGGAACTATATTTAGTCGTTTTATCGGCTAGCCGATGGCCTTATCAAGAAAGGGACTAATCTGAGCATTGAACTGCGTAGTATATGGTACAAACCTCAACTCAGTGTAAAGTGTACATAAAGTACACGCACTGAAATCGCTAAAGATAGAAATACCTATCTTAATTCTGTTTTTTCTTCACAGTGTAGCGATAAAATTCTCTATGATATGAACCATGTATTTTTAGACTAAAAGAGCGTTCATCATTTTTTTACGACCTGATGTTGGAACCTCCGGTATGTGTTGATATAAATCCACTCCCATCTAAAAAAAAGTGTATTTCCCATAAGCTTCCATCGCTTTAGGAGAGTCCTAGAGTTCCTGAATCGAAGTACGAGCATACTTCACTCCTTGCAAATCGAATTATCCCACCTCTCGAGTTTGCGGGAGGAAGTTGGGCCTTTTTAGCGTTAGCACGATATTGCAGTAATTCACCTAGTCTCGCCCGATTTTCCGTCAATCCTGACCCATTTCCAGCAATACCTCCACGGAGGTACACGAGGAATTCAGTACCGGAGAAATTCTCGTGACCTGACCCAGCCATTGAATTCGAACAATCCATCTCTCCCTCTATCTCTCTCTATATCTTTTTCTATCTTTCCATCTCTTCGCCCTCCCTCTTCCCCACTCCCCATCCATCCCGCTTCGAGGAAGATTGATCCGAGCCACTGGCCCCACTCAGACGAACGCATGAAAACCCGTGTTCCAAGTCACACGCAATATAATTTTGGTCGTATGATATTTGGTCGTGCGAGTTAACCTGTTTCGTGAGCACGCCACCCTCCCTAACGATGTTATCTTCACGCTCGGTGATTATTTTATCGTACGAATGCCGATTCTGATCGACACGGGAATTGTTTTGTGCTTTGTAAACAACAGATCCTTTCGTAGGGGCAGGGGAGTGTATCAGTTCCTGCAAACGCCTCGATTGTTTAACCCATTTACGAAAATATCCAGATAACTCGAGCGCAAATCAGAACGAAGTATGAATTGCCCACACATTTTCCCAGAAACTCCTATAGAAACGCGATGTACATAAAACTGCTGTATTTTCTCCGAAATATCAATTGGAAAATAACTTAAAGCTTTCCTAAAAGTTCCTGCTGGTATATTTTGATGGATGGATAATTTTTATTTCTATTACTAGTTAACGCCTTCGTCAAGCATGACGGGACTTAATTTAGTTTAAAAAATATATCAATTATCGTATATATCTGCTCCTCCTAAGCACAAAAAATTCTGTCGTAAGAATGAATGTGTGAGTGTATGAATGTATATATATTTATATATGTGAAAATGACAGCGTTACTCTTTAAGCTTATCATTCGGGCAATTTTTCAAAGGACATAGATATCTTGCTTCTTAATGTAATATTCCACACAGCTCACTTATCAAAGCCATGTTTAAATTAGTTTCCGTTACATCGTAGTAGCCTCCCTTTGTGGCTTCAAATCATTCCTTCACATAAATTTTTCTATTTCCGTCTGCAGGCTTCTGAATCTTCCACTGTACGGGCATCTTTCGAGATATTCCTTACTTAAGCCTTTTTCTGCTTCAAGGAATACGGATCCCATTTTCTAAATACTTCCCATGCTCCCTCTCCTTATTTTCCTTTCGTTCCCCTTGTACGTTGAAGATGCTGGGGGAGACGATTCGGCAACGCACTGCAGAAAGTTCAAATGAAAATGTATGCGAGAGAGACACTCGTTAACCTTATTTCGTACTTGATTCCTTAAACGTGATGCTTCTTCTTCATCGTACCTCGACTGTAATCTCGCCTCAATTGTTCCCAAACAATTTTTAATGAAATAATATGAAGCCATGTATCATATTCAGGGCTATGAAATAATAATCACTTCGTAGCTGCTTTTGTTCCCATGTCCCAAACCAAGTGGGGTCTGTGTATTGTCTTTCGCTGCCCGAGGTTAATCATCCATTATTGAAACTGTTCACCCCTTCCACCTTCTTATGAGCCTTCTAGTTTACCTTCGTCTCAAGATGATTGACATTCATTCATTATATATAGTTACACAGAATATTTTTCCTAAAGCGAAAAACATCCTCCTTTTGATGAGAATTCTCCCTAATATAAATCCGTTCACACGGTTTTTTTCTGCTTTCAGAGTCTGTTAAACGTAAAATTTAAAGGAAAAGATCCTAAAAATTCTATATTATACCTAAGATTATAACTTTTAAAGATATAATATCGTTGGTAGTATAAGAATTACCTCATTTTCACTGAAATGTTAATATTCTTGTCATAGACAAAGGTATCACATGTTTTTCTACTCTGAAATACTTGATGATTCCTTATTTCTTTAATTTCGACTAAGGGTAGATATAAAACCATCTAAATTTTAAGGCATTTTTGCACTAATTCAACGATGAATTACTTCCTTCTTAAATATAACTACTACTATGTTGACTTATCTTAGGCATGGTTTTTCGTTTGTGTTTGTAATTATTTATAGTAATGGTTGTGAAACTTGACTAAAATATGTAACCTTTATTAAAATACATAACCTTACTAAAATACGCCACTTTGACTAAAATGAATAAATACGAAATTATTATTTCGTTTCGCAGAGATTAATCATTTTATACTACTAAAATGCATTATGTTACGACTCTATAGCTTAAAAATATCAAATCACCTGTAAGATTATCCATTGACCTCCGAAATTAAGTCGTTATACGCTTTAAATTTACCTAGTAAGTCCTTAAATTAGAGGCGGAACTATATTTAGTCGTTTTATCGGCTAGCCGATGGCCTTATCAAGAAAGGGACTAATCTGAGCATTGAACTGCGTGGTATATGGTACAAACCTCAACTCAGTGTAAAGTGTACATAAAGTACACGCACTGAAATCGCTAAAGATAGAAATACCTTTCTTAATTCTGTTTTTCCTTCACCACAGTGTAGCGATAAAATTCTCTATGATATGAACCATGTATTTTTAGACTAAAAGAGCGTTCATCATTTTTTTACGACCTGATGTTGGAACCTCCGGTATGTGTTGATATAAATCCACTCCCATCTAAAAAAAAGTGTATTTCCCATAAGCTTCCATCGCTTTAGGAGAGTCCTAGAGTTCCTGAATCGAAGTACGAGCATACTTCACTCCTTGCAAATCGAATTATCCCACCTCTCGAGTTTGCGGGAGGAAGTTGGGCCTTTTTAGCGTTAGCACGATATTGCAGTAATTCACCTAGTCTCGCCCGATTTTCCGTCAATCCTGACCCATTTCCAGCAATACCTCCACGGAGGTACACGAGGAATTCAGTACCGGAGAAATTCTCGTGACCTGACCCAGCCATTGAATTCGAACAATCCATCTCTCCCTCTATCTCTCTCTATATCTTTTTCTATCTTTCCATCTCTTCGCCCTCCCTCTTCCCCACTCCCCATCCATCCCGCTTCGAGGAAGATTGATCCGAGCCACTGGCCCCACTCAGACGAACGCATGAAAACCCGTGTTCCAAGTCACACGCAATATAATTTTGGTCGTATGATATTTGGTCGTGCGAGTTAACCTGTTTCGTGAGCACGCCACCCTCCCTAACGATGTTATCTTCACGCTCGGTGATTATTTTATCGTACGAATGCCGATTCTGATCGACACGGGAATTGTTTTGTGCTTTGTAAACAACAGATCCTTTCGTAGGGGCAGGGGAGTGTATCAGTTCCTGCAAACGCCTCGATTGTTTAACCCATTTACGAAAATATCCAGATAACTCGAGCGCAAATCAGAACGAAGTATGAATTGCCCACACATTTTCCCAGAAACTCCTATAGAAACGCGATGTACATAAAACTGCTGTATTTTCTCCGAAATATCAATTGGAAAATAACTTAAAGCTTTCCTAAAAGTTCCTGCTGGTATATTTTGATGGATGGATAATTTTTATTTCTATTACTAGTTAACGCCTTCGTCAAGCATGACGGGACTTAATTTAGTTTAAAAAATATATCAATTATCGTATATATCTGCTCCTCCTAAGCACAAAAAATTCTGTCGTAAGATCATAATAACTCAATATATTTTTTATCATATAAATCATTTATAATATTTATTCTACTGTTTTCAAGTCATGAAAGCCTACTTTACGTAAATTTCTTATAAAAATTATAAGAACTGATTATCCCCGTGCACTTANATATTAGAAGTATTCTTTTCATAAAATTCTGCCGGTAAAACGTACTTTTTAGAATTAAACTAGCTGAGATGAGGGATTTTTATCGTACTTATCCGCCATCTTGTTTGTAGTTAACTATCAGATAAGGATTTGACCATAACTCAATCTGGTAGTTAAGATAACTAGTACTTTAACTACCAGTTAAGGCTTAACCATCGATTGTAATACGGATTTTTGAGTTAACCTGGAGTTTAACTTTAACCTCCAGGTTAGCTATCGATTGTAATACCGGGCCTTAATGTTTTCCTCATAACATAAGTTTATAAAATAACTACTGAAATATCATAATATACAGCATGAAGATATAAGAATTGATTATAAATTTCTCCTTGATAAATTTTTTTAAACATCTGTTAAGAGCTACTTAATAAACCGTTATCTTTCATGTCAACGCATGGTGCTTAGAGATTTTAATTTAATCTCTGTGTCAACTCTAGCGATAAGGCTCACATTAAACATATCTCCGAGAGCGACGTGGTGCAAAAACGCAGCACCAGCTCAGTTGCTACAACTACAACCGTCAGCTATTGTTCTCAGAAGGGAATTGTGGGAAAGATTTTCTTTTTCATTTCTCTCTCTAATATTTCCTCCGCTATCTGAGAGGCCAACGCAGCAGTGGCGATAATACGGATAATCTCTCCTACTTTTCCCCAGAAATCTCCCTCTAAAGTTGCTAACTCACATTAATCTAACTCCTAGATTTCTTATTTCAACAGATTCAGCCGGTGTCACCCGGATTTCAGAAACGCTCTTTCCTTTCTCATAATAAGTTTTACGAAACACACCTCACCTGCTAAGTGGAAACGTTTTGGCTTTGCCGCTACTTTCTCCTTTGAAAATATCATCAGAGCCTTGCAAGTGACTTAAAGACATTTTGAATTGTTTGGAGTAATCACTCACCGACTGCGGAATTTTCGTAGCTGAAATCCTTGCAATAACTTCCTCGCTTGGTAAAACGGCATGAGGCATAAAACCTATGTTTTATATAAGAATACGATAATAGAGGAATAGATATTAGATAGAATGACAATATATATAATAATGGAATAAATAAAGGGAAAATATTAAATTCTTGCCCACCAAATTTATCTCAATAGATGAGATAAATGGTGATAAAAATATCTAAAATTGAATCGCCTAAAGTATAATTATATCTTTTTGTAATAATATATCTTATATTAATATATAGTAAAGTATGAGAACTGAAGGCAGCAGTTTAAGAATTGGCTCATATTTAAATGTATTACTCTACTCACCGCCGACAGATATTGTATCTATTTGTAGTGTATTGTAATGATGATAATGATGATGATGATAATGATGATGATGATAATTTTATAATGATAAAATGCTATTTATTTAACATTCTGCTTATACATTAACCCAAATAGATAGTAAAAAAATTACATGAAAACATATGGCATACTCTTACCTTGTAATTTATGTAAAATTTAGGCATTTTTGTATCAACTATTTATGCCAATATGTCAGTAAATTGACTACCAATAAAAAATATGGTAGAATTGACAATAAGGTCCTCCTGAGCTAGAAAGCTCATCAGGAGGTGCCTGAAAGCAAAATAAGTGGTATTGTGATCACTCGTTTTATATAATAAATCACTAAAAAAACAATTCGCCGCGCCATCACTTATTTTTTATGAAATTGTCATTTTAAGCATATCAACCATTAAAAGAAGAAAATTTCTTATTTACAATATCATTTCCATCTACCAGCATATTTCTAAAATTAATCATAATTGAAAGGAAAAGTTTTCGGTAAATACAACTTTCTTCCTACGCTGAGCGTAAGGAACAAACTAATTTTCTAGACAACGAAGATGTAAAGAATCATATTTGATTCATTTAAAGATAAGTTTTAAGCCAATATCCAAAAGAATAGTGAGAAGTAACCGCGTTTTCTACCTGAAAACGCAAACGTCATGGAGGAACCTTTAGCAACCTTAGATATTAACGGACTTATCCTCCATAAAAGTAAGTTTTAATGTCCAGTAAACTTACGGAAGAGGTGAGAGCGAGATTTAGCCGCAGTCGGCGGCACTAAGTTTTACAAGAAAGCGACGAAGGTTTGAAAATTCAGTCCTACGAGGGGCAATTAATACCGTAAAAACATCCGTGCTTGGGGACATGCAAATTAATCCAAACTTTTTCTTCCTTTGCATCCGAGTCCCCGGTGCCTAATTACTCTACTCCGACTGGATTAAGCAGTCACATCACCAACTTTAAGAGCGCGATAACGGCATCCAGAAATCTTATTATGTACTTTCCCTGAGGATTCCAAAACACAAAGCGTAGGGAAAAAATTCATGAAAAAATAATACAGGTTTCAGATCTTCCTTTAGTTAACAAAAGTTAAAAATAAAAAGGATGAGTATCTAAATCTTTCCTATTTCACAATTTCATATTTCTGAAACATTAGTGAGAATTAAGATGAAGGATAAAATATCTCGAGGTAACCGAAATCTCTTTTTCGTTTCATTTACCAAATATAGCTTCATAAGAACAGAAGTAATATCTTATACTGACGTATGTCTGCTGTATATGGCATTATTTGATTCCTATATAGAGTTGTACGTTGGTTAACAATTGTAATCCATTACAGAATTATAATCGCTAAACAAAATCGACGTTATCTAATTATTTAATTCTATTTAAATAATTTTCACAAACGTATCAAAAGTACTTATTTAAGTGTTATAAAATATGGTAACTATAGTTTATTCCTTTATATTTCCTAAGAAGAAATTTTCATTTATAAAAATAAAAGTCTTTAAGCAGATTTTAACTGTGAATATTTACCAGAAGGCGTCACAAATCAAAGCATGCGTCGCTACCTAACACATTTTTTTGATCATAGCTACTTTTCGTTAAC